>AFQZ01000286.1:0-50904 GCA_000222935.2 Aciculosporium take MAFF-241224
GAGAGAGAGAGAGAGAGAGAGAGAGAGAGAGAAGAAGAAGAAGAAGAAGAAGAAGAAGAAAGGAAAGGAAAAGGAAAGGGGAAGGAAAAGAAAAAGGGGAAGGAAAAGAAAAAGGGAAAGGAAAAGAAAAAGGGGAAAAGATAGGGGAAAGAAAGAAAAGAGGAGGCGTTGCCTGTGCAGAGTACAGTAGCTGATTTAGATTCAGAAGTTTACGGATGGATGTCTGGGTGAAAGAGTTGGCAAGTGCGTACATCTTAAACACGGGCACATCACATCTTGACGGTCCCTATCCCCTTCAGCAAGGATGACCACCAATGCGGTGGACTCGGTTCTACCGAGCATGGGCTCACAGCTCACGACATATGTAGACCTGGGACTTGTACCTCTGAGAAACATGCGAGTCTGAAGAACAACCGAACCCGCCAAGTTCTATTCTACTTGCGAGCTAACCTATTTTCCTCATCGAATTGCCTTGGCATTCTTGACAAAAGCAGCAATCTTGGCCAAGCTCTGCTCGCCGTCCTCCTCGACGCCGCTGCTGACGTCAACGCCGACAACACGGTCACTGAGCTCCCCGAGGGCATTCACCGCCTCCGTGACATTGTCTGGGTTCAGCCCACCAGCCAGGATGATGCGCAAATCGGGATCCCTCTCCAGCGCCGCCCGCACATTCGGCACGTCCAGCAGCCTTCCGGATCCGGCACCAGAGTCCAGCAGCGGCACCGTGTGATAGCCACGCAGTCCGATACCCACCTGGCCGGGCTTGAAGGCGCGGATGACGGGCACGGGAATGACCTTGGCCCACTCGACGGGCTCGTCGCCGTGGAGCTGCACCAGGTCAAGCTTGTACAGTTTTTGCTTCGCCAAGACCTCGCTCAGCGGCTGGTTCTGGAAAATACCCACGACGCGCGTTTGCGAGCCCTGAAGCCGGTTGGCCGCCGCGGCAAAGTAGCCAGTGGCGCTCATCTCCGAGATGGGGTCCTCGTTTCGCGCGTCGAGATTGTCGCCCGAGGCGTGAACGGCGGCGGATATGGCCAGTGCCGTCTCGTGCGAGACGCACCGCTTCGCGCCGGGGACGAGGCAGACGCCGACAAAGTCTGCCTTGGACGCGACGGCTTGTTTTGCCGCCTCGGCGCTTCGAGTTCCGCAGACCTTGACAAACAGGCATCTTGGCTGTTTCTTCGTCACAGCGGGCTTGGAGCCTGAGCAGAGCTCCGTGATGAATGTGCTGGCGTCGGGCGCGCGCATGATGGACTCGCCGACGAGGACCGCATTGACGCCATCGTTCTTGCACATCAATACGTCCTTGTGGCTGTTGATGCCGCTGAGGGCGCATATCAATGTGTTTTCGGGTACCATTTGCCGCAGCCGGCCGGTCGTGTCCATGTCTACCTCGAAGCTCTCCAGATTCCTGTTGTTTACTCCAATCACTTTGGCGCCGAGCTTGACGGCAATCTCCATTTCCTCGGCCGTCTGCACCTCAACCAGCGGTTCCATGCCCAGGGACTGAGAGTACTTGTACAGTCGCTCGAGCACTTCGGGTTCAAGCATCTTGACGATCAGCAGTACGGTGTCTGCTCCAGCCAATCTGGCCTCCAGAATTTGGTACTCGTCGAAGATGAACTCCTTTCGCAGGATAGCCGGCCTGTTGGGCATGCCGTCAAGTATCTGCCTGACGGCACGCAAATCTTCGATGCTGCCCTTGAACCATTCGGGCTCCGTCAAAACCGAGATGACGCTGGCGCCGGCGAGTGCGTACTTGCGGGCCTGCACGGGTGCGTTGATGTCAAGAGCGAGGATGCCCTTGGAAGGTGATGCACGTTTGATCTCGGCCATGAGGGCCACGTCAAATGGCGACTGCTTGAGTCGAGTGACGAATGAGACCTGAGCAGGGGCGGCGTTCAAGTCGTAGGCGGCCTGGAGGTCGGACATTCGCAGAGAGGGAATTTCTTTCTGAACAGCAACGGCAGCCTTGCGGTGGGCGTAGATTCGCTGCAGAATGTTGTTCTTTTTGGGCGCAGAGGCGCCGTTCGCGGGAGCAGCGCTGGCGGATGCCGATTTCTGGAGCTGTTCGTTTTCCTCCCAGGTGCCGCCTTGCATGTGCAAAAAGTTCTTGATGATCTTGCGTCCGTGGGCGGTGAGAATGCTCTCGGGGTGGAACTGCACTCCTTCCAAGGTGAACTTTTTGTGTCGCACACCCTGAATGATGCCCGGCGAGCCGTCATCCTTGGCCACCCAGGACGTGACCTCGAGGCACTCGGGCAGCGTCACATGGGTTCCTGCCAGAGAATGGTATCGGGTCACAGGAAGGCCTTGCTCGAGGCCGGCAAAGACGCCTTTGGAGTCGTGGGTGAGCGGTGATGTCTTGCCGTGCAACCATTCTCCGGCGGATCTGACTTCGCCTCCGTAGACATCGAACATGCACTGCCTGGGGCCTTGGTGTCAGTACTTTGATTTTCTTCTTCTTCTTCTTCTTCTTCTTCTACTACTACTACTCGAAAGGGACACTGCTGAAAAAAGAAAAAAACAATCTTGACCACTTACAGGCCCATACATACCCCAAAGATGGGGATCTTGCCGGCAAAGTGTCGGATGGCATCTCTGCTGATGCCGGAATCGGTGGTGGGATGACCCGGCCCCGGACTGATGATGATTTGGGTAGGATTTTTCTTGATCAACTCATCGACGGTGATTTGGTCATTTCTGAAGACATGGACCGTGGCGCCTTCGAGGATAAGGTATTGGTAGATGTTCCAGGTGAAGGAGTCATAGTTGTCGATGAGGATGAGGTTTGATGCCGTTTCCAAACGAGGGGACGGCTCAGGTTGGTGGGGTGAATGGTCGACCAGGCTGGGAATCGCCATCTTTGCCGAATTGTTTTCTCTCTTCTGAATTGCGGAGAGATGGTTAATGCCGTCGTTCACGCCACGTGGTACGATTTGGAGTGAATCAGAGTTGAAGTGAGAGCAACCTTTTTGGGGAATATGGTGGCCCGGGTAGCTGGAATGCTGCGTACTTTTTATGTAGATCAAGTTGCTGATGATTGCATGCACTGTACATTTGCCAAGTGCCGTTCTACCGCATCCAGGTCATGTTTAGCCCACACGCATCGATTCATGTGGTAATGAATAGCCTGTGCTATAACATGAACCAGGCTTCACCTTTTGACCACACGTTTTTTTTTTGACTTCTACCGTGTTTCAGATGGCGCGATTGCATTTCATCCGCCCGGGGGGGAAATGTACACAGTGCGCAACAATTGTCTGAGCGTTTGCGTCGACTCTCCGTAAAGGCACCGAGAGTTGGGCATTTAACGCAACGCTACCGTCAGATTTGGCTTAGCGCCCTGCGAGTCGACATATTTTACCATTGCAAATAGTAAATACAGTACAGATTCCACCAACGTACAGTATGCCGCCTATATGCAGGTACTGTGGAATATGTAGGTACCTAATGTACTAGATTCTTGCAGAGAGTAGGCTTTGACCAGTTGTTTTGAACTCTTGGAATGAGCCTGCAACGGACGGATTCAATAAAGTCTATAATATAAAACCTTACTGTGGCGGTACGACCCCATCTGGCTAAGCGCGATGCGTACCGCCTCGGTGATGCCCAATTGTATGGAACAGCATGACTCACTCATGACTAGTATGCATGCATGCATGAGTCCTCGGACATGCGGCATTTCATGCATATCACTGCCCCTACCGCTGTCGCTTTATGATGCCGCTTCAACGAAGCTCGAGACCATATTTCTTTACAGAGCTTTCTTTTTCCGTTGCGGAAAAGGGTCTTGTTACCAAAAGAATCGACGAAGCTCTCGCGAAAGGAAGTGGAAAGCCAGTATTCTTATCACAGTTGATTCTGTCGCGATATAGTCCTAAGCAAATCCGTGCATAAAGGGTGCGGGAGTCGGATACAAACAGTACGTGGAGGTCTGCGTGAATGTGCGAAAACGGACCGGCACAACTCCGTGTTTAAAAATCCGTTGCCGCTCATGCGAGAACAGACTCATTGATGACTAACAAAACAGACCGGCTCCAGTTCCTGAACCGGCTGAACCTCGGAAAATGTCTCGTGGAGCTTCAACCGAACGCGCATTGAGCTCTTTGCTATCAGATTGGATTGGTCCATCGCTGGATTCGTGGCTTGTAGAAGCGCGTCGACGACGACCATCACAGCTTTTGTTTTAACCCTCGTCCTTCCAAGGTGATGCGTGGCGTGCCACTGCCACTGCCACTTTAACGACGCTCGCGGCAATGGCGCCAGTGTCCGATAATAATTACTTTCCCTCCTTGGGAGATTGTCTCTCAGGCGAGCGGGTGCTCTTGTGAGCTTTCCAACTTTGCAGCTCCAACAAAACGCTTAGTCTGTTGGCCAAGCGCCCAAGTCCCTAGCTAACCACCATTTGACATATAGGTCGTGGGAAAATATCGCTGCGGCACTGTCTGACGGCTCGGGAAGGAGACAACGGAGCGCCGAAGTCGTAAAATTTTTATCCGACGAATATGTCCATGTTCTATTAAAAGATCCCGCTCTCGCCTTTGCGCCGCCCAATGATGCCACCGATAAAAATTTTGACACCAAAACAGCGCCGATTCATGTGACGTCGGCGGCGACTGAGCGATATGATATCAAGTCACTCAAAGAAGATGCCCAATGGCTGAGGAGGAGCGCAAAACTGAACCTGGTTGCTGCGCTGCGCATTGCCACGCTTGAACTTCAATCTCGGCCCTCTTTACATCTAATGGGACCGCTGTCGAATCAGGATGCGACAAACTTGCAGGAAGCGGCTGGCGTTCAAAACGGCCATGGAACAACTTTCGCGGCCGATCTAGGTGCTTGCGTAGCCTTAGATGCCGATGAGATTTCCGCCGAGTTCGAGAAAGCTGACTCCCGAAAACGCCGACTATTCGGGCTTTTCCTGAGCGAACGACGATGCTTTTCGATGACTATGGACTATTTGCAATCTGTCAGACTATATGGACGACTACCAATATTTGCAACTGGTGGCGAGAAGTTGACACGGCTGTACAATCTGAAAGCATCACCGAATGTGAAGGACGAAAGCGTCTCGTTTCTCTCCGCCTACCTCAGAACGGCTACTTCGAGCATGACGAATTTAGAGGCTGGGCTGAGGTCGATTACCGACGACAAACTGCTACTTCAGGACGATGTCGAGCTGGATTGGCTCAGAACTTTGCTCACCGAAGTTATTCATTCGCTCTCGGTTGTCTTTCAGATAGTGGACAGCCTAGGTAGCGATTTTGCACCATCAAGCGTCATCACCCAGTGGTTCTCACTGATGGATACGTATAATTTCTTCGACACCATTCAACCTGTTCGTCTCTTCCTCTGTGCAGTCATTGTCTACCTAAACGTGAATCACAAAAGAAAACCCAAGAAAAGAAAAAAAGGACTGACCAAATCTTAAGATTAATGGTGCTATCGGGCAACTGACGTTGCCTCTGAAAACGCTGGCAGTGGGCGTCTCTCTAAGTCTCCTCAAACCAGCTCGGTCCTTGACATTCTTGGCCGAAAGAGAAGAGGACCCAACACCATCTGATGACATGTATGATTCGTATCTGATCTTGTCGGATGTCCTAGAACAAGTGCACAAGAGCGTCATCAATGCGGCAAGTATGGACTGCGAAAGCGCCATGCCGATCATCTTTGCTTGGACACTTCTCCTACATCGCATGAACATGTCATATCAGAGCCGGACCGAAAAACGAGACAACCTTCTGCAACAGAATGCGCGCGAGACTTTCGAGTCTGGTGGTGTCATCCGGCCCATGGCAAGGCGAAACTCGGCTGGGAGCATATTTTCGATCGAATCTTCCAAGTTTGATGGCTTCCTCGAAAACACGGCCTCGGCAAAAGACCTGCAAGTCGTCGAGCAGCTTGCGTCGGGAGCCACGGCTCACGGACGAGTTTTCGACATCATGGCCAATATGGCAGCCAGCCTCGGACCCTCGGCCGAGGGAAGCATGACTCCGTTGCTGAGCGCTCGTCTGAGACACACCTTCCTCGAACTTCTAAAGATCTCTTATCCCCTTGTGGGATACCAGTCCGAGCCTGTCACCTCTCTGCTCGCCCAGCTATCTCAAGGTCGGGATTACTGGCAATTGCTACCAGAACAGGAACTCACCATGACGCAAGATGTCTTGACTAGCATGCTCAATGATGACTATACTATGGAATTCTATTTTCAACAGGCATTTGATCGATATCCCCACGAGTTTCTTCCATTTATCAGCATGTGCAAGGCTCTCTGCACTGCCGCAAGCGACCTCTCCGACCAGGATCGATCCGACTTCATCCCATCATTGCTGAGAGCGGCGCCGACCATTACCTTCACACTTCCAGATTCTTTCCAGGCCTATGAATTGGTCCAAGAAGATGAAAACACGAACGCATTCGTTCTTCTAGAGGAATTCCCGCTTATAGCCCTATCTTCCTCGTGGAGTCGACGGTATATCGAGGATGATGCTTATAGACTACCCGTCGGATGTTATGGGAGATTCATCACGGATACCGGTAGGGTAGTCCTTATGGATTATCCTCACTCATCACTATCCTTACTTGGACGGCAACTCGAGATCAATCTCAACAGAGAAGGCTACAAATGTGAATTGGGCATGCTCCAGCCCGAGGAGATTGCTGAAGCCATATCCCTTTTGGCAACGCTGTTCAGGATGGAGTACCTTCGCTCCGGTTCGCAGGCGAAAATGAGTCTTGTGCTCAAAGAGAGTGATCTCTTGGCTGAATTGAGCCAGCACATCAGTGGCGGAAAGGACATTGTCACTGTCGTGTGCGAGACCATGGACTATTTCATGCAAGACGAACTTGCAATGAGCGAAGAGGCCGCGATCAATGTATTGACCACATGTGTCAAGTTTCTGGATTCGATCCTGCCGTCCCAGCCAAGCCGGGTGTGGTCTTACCTGGCGCGAAGTGAATTGCTCAACTCAGAGTCAAGAGCAGGAAAGTTGGCCAAAATCACTGGCAATCTTGACTTGGTTTCGGAGCGATTCGCACTTTTGCAGTCATCACTACTGTTGTTTTCTGGACTGATTGACACGGCCATGAGCTCGGCTGTTCAGCGTCGTGCGGGACACAAGCTTGCCTCCAAACAGAAGACAGAGTTGAACCCCTGGCTCGGCACAGCAGACAAGGTGCTGTGCAAGGTTGGTAAAGCTGTTGCACACGCATCAGTGGACGTGTTCGAGAGCACGTCCACATGGCGTTTTGATGCCGAAATCAGTCGCACATCATTGCTTGACAGCGTCATTCCTGTTCTGGACAAACTGGTTGTTTATAGCTACAGCATGGGCGACTCACCGACCTCTGACAGTCTCATTTCCTGCCTTCGCCCAGCAGCTTCGTATATTCTCGACTGCTTCTTGACACCAGCAAGCGGCACACTTCGCTTCCAGCCTATTCTTTCATCACTCATGACAGCCCTCACAGGAGCTGACACGACCCTTTACCCCATCCGCTCCACGGTTGTCATCCGCCAAACAAACTCCATGTTGCGCTTTTGCAGCACCCTCCTTCGGGCGGCACGGTATCTTGCAAAGCCGTCCGCCATGCTTGAAGCCTATCTCTTCAAAAGCTCGACCGTTTTAGCTCGCCTGTGCGCTGTGTCAGATGTGTTCAGAGCAGCGTCTATTGATCTACTCGAGGCGCTGGTTGTTAACTCGGCGTCTGATGACTCTGATCCACCATCGCTTCTTGGATATCTGGGACCCCAAATCTCCAAATCTTTCCTTCAAGTGCTGGCATACCTTGGCCGGCCCTTTAACTTGGCCATGGAGGTTGGCACCACCTGGAAATTCTTTTCGTCCATTCTCCGCAACAAGCAGCAATGGATGTCGAACTGTCTTTTGACCGGCCAGACGCCCAGGGAAGCTATGAAGCTGGAAAACAGAAAGAGCGAGCTTTCGGCAGACTCTGTCTTTGCGACAGCGCTTGGGAAGCTGAGAAGGCTGAGGGACCTTGAAGCGAATGAGTCCTTGGCCATCCTGGACTTTGTCGCCTCGGCCCAGAACTACTGGCCATGGACGACATTCACCATTCTCAAGGACACTTCCTACATTGACGGGCTACGGGCATACGTGCGCGATCTGAAGCCATCCCACTTGACCGTCAAAAGTGATGCCATCCGAACGATCATTGATGCCAGAACCGCCGCATATGTTGCCGAGACTCTGGCCATGCAACTGTATCATTCAAGGCATCAAGGCGGGTCTGACAAGTTGGCAAAGGGGCTTGTGTCAGACCTGGATTACTATCTGCGGGAGGGAGTCGAGGTAGCAGGCTACAACAAATCCCTGCACAATAATTTTGCCAAGAACTTTTCCAACAAATACGCTGGCTGCTCACTGGACAACTTCAAGCGAACACTTCTTGAGCCGCGCGAGCTGGGCGAAAAGTACTACTATGACGTGGAGCGAGCCGATGCCATGTTGAGTTTTGATCCGGGCTGGCTTGGGCGCAAGCACAACGGGTTCAAGTACGAAATGGAGCTGGCAAATGCAAACTTGTCGCTTGTCGATGCTCAAATAGTAAGTTCCAAAATCCCCTTTTTTCGATTGCCTCGACGTTTTGTGTCTAGTCTGACATTTCCTCCCCAGGCTCTGTTCCATGCTTGGGAATTCCTGTTGGTAGAACTCGGCACCAGCTTGCCAGACGACGCAACTGTAGCAAAGCAGATGTTGCAGGTTGCGCAACAATGTTTCAACGCCAACCAAGGCGTACCCGGGCCCGAAAGCATTTTTGTCAAATTGATTGACGCGCGGTCGAGTCTGGCCCTGGTCCTGGTGCAGAGGCTTGTCAAGCAGTCCATGGCTGTCTCGGACATCAACCAGCTGCTCGGCACGCTGGTTGGGACAATCCATGGCGTTGAGGAGCCGTTTGGCACAGACTCGGTCGCCTACTACCGCAAATTGCTGAAAGCGCTCTTTGTCACGCTCCGCTCTTACCACTTTTCCTCCGCTGACAAGGGCGTCTCCGAATCAGCCGTCGATCTCGGCGGCTCAACCGTCACAGTGACACAAACCGTGCTCAACCTGCTGGACCATGTGGTGGGAAGAGGATTCCGTTCCCTCGTGAGCCTCATCCACGACAATGACTCGGAGATTCTCCCAGAGGATCTGGCCTTGCTGACAGCCATTCTGCAAGCCTGCTTCAGCCTGCCGAACATGGATCAATCTCAGACACAGGTCTTGAACATCATGGCAACCCATGACGTGGTCGATGCAGCCACGTCCTTGTTCTCATGGGCCGACAAGCTGGCACACCAAGGCGATCCCGTCTACGGCGAACTAAGCATCTTGTTCCTGTCGGAGCTCTCGAGCTTGCCTCTTGTCGCGGAGCAGCTGGCTTGCGATGGTGTCCTCGGCAGTTTGCTGTCGGCCAATCTGGCCAAGTACATGCTCAGATCGACGGTCTCCCCCTATGCAGATATGCCCGTCGCGCAAAGATGCTATGCCATCTGGGTCAAGGGCTTCCTACCCCTGATGCTCAACATGCTCGCCGCCCTCGGCGCGACCCTCGCCTCGGAAATAACGTACTTGCTGAATCAGTTTTCTCACCTGCTGGACGCCAGCGTGGACCGCTTCGAGGCCCCGGGGGCCTCTCGCACGAAATCACAGTCGCAGTCATCGCCTCGGTATCTCACGCTGCTGGCCACCTCCGAGATACACTCTTTGGCGCTGCTCACGAGAGTCATCTCGGCGCTTCGGGTCAACAACAACAACCGCGACATCCCACCCGTCGAGTGGGACGCGGCCAGCGTCCTGGAGAATGTCGACTTTTGGTTATCGAGCAAGAGGTTGCTCAAGGAGCGGCTGTTGCCGCTGGGGCCCCGCGAAACAGACTGGAGGAACACGCCGAAGGACCCGGGTTTGGCGGGCGGCGGTGAGAATCTGCTGGAGGAAAAGGTCGTGTCGCAGCTTGAGACGGTGAGGGATATTTTGAGCGAGGAGCTGGAGAGCTAGCCGATGACCCTGGTGCTCGCTTGGAATAATGGGTGAGGAGCGCGCGGTATAGATGCGGACACTTTTTGGTGTTCCTGTTTATCATTCTTGCGGGTTGTGGTTCGTGGAAGGGGCGGGGGCGTGCCAGGACAAGGAGGAAAGAAGATGTATTTGCAATGTTGGTGAAAAGACAGGACGTGATTTTGGCAGTCAGTATCGGCATTTTGATAGATGGCGGGCGTTGGAATAAAGCAGGCTGCATGGTGGCATTTTTCTTTCTTGTAAAGAAGGGGGGGGGGGGCGCGCTGTTACCTGTACTGGGAGGTGTTTGGGACGGAGACGACTCGAGAAAAAAGGAGAAGCTGTGTGCATGACGTTGTGGGGATTGTAAAGGGGCAACTTTCTGTCGTGACGTCAACGTTGAAGAGTTTCTTCTCATGACTATTCAATATAACCGGATAGAACATGGAAGATACTAAATTATGTCACACTCTTGGGATATCAATGTGTTGAGAGGCAACTCTCTATCGCGATGCCCAAGACGAAGAGATCCTTTCCTGTTCCCATTTCGAAGTAACGGCATGGAACATGGAATACCGAATCGCGGACTCGTCGGCAACAGTCCCGTTACCAGCAGACAAAGACACGCCCGCCATCTATGCATATATGTTTCATGCCGGCGCCCATCGTCATCCCAACTCCGAGGGAAGAAACGATGGCGCCTCTTTTCACCCCGAATATCATACAAGTCTTGGCCCTTTCTCCCCTCCCCCCCCCCCCCCTTTTTCCCGATCCCAGTCCAGCGTACAGCTTATGCGTCCATCCTACCAGGAAATGTCTGTCCCCAATGCATGATGTACCCCCCGCATCCCCGTCCCTTCTTTCCAAGAGCCCAGGTGTGGAAAGGCTCCCGCGCAAGGGTCACTTATTCTGCAGCTGCTGCGTCAACTGCGCATTATGTTCCTGGAATCGATCGCTCACGCGCTGCTGCGTAGCCATCCACTTGAGGACGCAGCGGTTGATGCAGCCGTTTTCGCGCGTCGATACCGCCTTGGAGGTGAAGTCGTCGACGCACGAGACGAAGCAGTGTTCTACGAGGCCGCCAAAGGCCTGTTTTGTCGAAATAGGCGACGAAACATGGATCAAGAGGTCAGTCGGCGTACGGAACAGGAGGGGTCCCGATCTGGACGGGGGGAAGGGAAATTGGGCGCGATGAAAGGGGTTGGCAACGTACGCCCATGAACTCCTTTACCTGGCGCTTTTGCATGCGCTGCTCTAGGGTGCGCTGCTCGGCTTGTGTTAACCTGTCAGGGGGGGGCATGTTAGGTGGCGGACAGGCAAGGAGATGGGGAAGGGGAGGGGGGCGCTTTTCAGAACGGACATGTCCATGGTGGGATGTGGGCGACGGGTCGTTTCGGGGGGGGGGGGGGGGTCTGCCGGTTGAGGAGTTGATTCCGACGTGTCGTGGTTGCTGGACTTGCTGCTTGCTGCTTGCTGGACTTGCTGGACTTGCTGCTTGCTGGGCTTTCTGCTTGCTGGGCTTGCTGCTTGCTGGCTGGGCTGATGACGATGGTTGGAAATCTTGGTAGCGGGATGGAGACGGATCCAGCCAGGAAGGACGGGGCTGCGTTGGTTGGGCGAGGGCGATAAGATAAGCGTTGGTGCTTGGGGGTTTGGTGGTTTGGTGGGTCTGCTCCAATTGGTCTGTGTTCTACTCCTGCCCTCCTCGTCCTGCCTGGCAAGGTCCGGGCTTGTGACTGACTGTGTGGGAGGATGTGTGAGCGAGTGTTGGTCAACAACGATGGTGGGTGCAGGGCTCGTTTTCTTTGCGCTTGCTGTCGAGCAGCTGTTGTTTCCTGTTTCCGATGATGAATGGGTTTGGCGTGGTGGCACCAGGCGATTCAGAAGTATATACCTAGGTACCTAGGTACTTAAGCCAGGAGGTAGGGTAGGTGCTTGGGTACCTTAGGTAGGTAGGTACTTGGGTACCTTAGGTAGGTAGGTACTTGGTAGAAACCTGGTGGTACCTGCCTCGACGCCTGCCTCGACGCCTGCCCTATGGATCATTGGGGGCAGCGGTAATTGACTATTTTCCTGTGCGTTCCTTCCCACTCTCGAGCAGAACACCAGCAACCAGACGTAGGTAGGTAGTCACGGCCCGAGAAGAAGGGGACGGTGTCCACAATGGCGCTTCTCAAGAGCCCATGTGCTCGACACTCGCCGCTCGCGACACCACGCACGCCGCGAGACCATGCTCTCTGGCTGGCTGGCTGGCTGGCTGCGGCAACGCGCGGGCATGTATCGTGTGCATCGTGCATCGTGCATCGTGCATCGTGCATCCCGCATCCCGCATCCTGTACCGGTGCCTATCCTCAGGCTTGAACTTGGGCATTGATGGGACTGCCCGGCCAGCGCTGGCCCCCTTCCGCTGCAGAGCAGACGTGACGGTCCGCTCTGGGCGCGCGGTTTGCCCTCCCTCCTCGCCTTGTTGGGTCGGTCCAGGAAGCAGGTCATTTTCATGCCTCCCGCTTTCGCACGCCTCTCCACACTAACAACTCCCATGTACCGTCTACCGCGACGCCAAACCAGCTTGGCCCACCTTGGCTCACCTTGGCTCACCTTGGCTCACCTTGGCTCACCTTGGCTCACCTTGGCTCTCTCTCTCTCTCTTGTTTCATTTATCACCGCTCTCACCTCACACGGCTTCCTCCCTCCCGACATTTTCGCGCTCTTGTTGCCTTTGCTCAGCATCTCCTTTTTCTGGCGTCCCCGCCCTCGCTCGCCCTCTCTCTTCTCTATGCCTCTGACCGGCCGATCTGACCTTCCACCACTCGTTCAACGAGAGCCGTGTCTCTGCATCCGCGTAGCCTCTGTTCCCTACTCGCGAAAACCTGCCATCGCGTCGCTTCTGGCCCCACAAAGCCCATAATAGTCGTCGTCATTGCCGACTTGGAAGCGGCCAGCTCAACCATCGTCCCAGGCGCCCAGTCCGTCGACCGAAAGGCCGGCCGGTCAATTCATCCGTTCTTGGGGGGGGGGGGGGGCCTGCGCACCAACTCCCTTCTTTTGACCGACTCTGACTTCTCTCATCTCGTCAGCGCCTTTGGACGACGTCGAGGCGTGGAAAGCTGGACGCGAGTCGGTTGTCAACGCGGTCCCTTGGCTCCCGTCCTTCATCGTGATCCCACCGACCGACGCTTGTTCCCGGACCACTGCGCAACCTGTCGCGATGGCGTCTCCGATGCCCACCGGCCATCAAGCGAACTCGTCGCATCGACCGTCACCGGCTGGAGCTGCCCCGGCTTCGCCGCAAAACAGACGGGATCTGAAATCATGGTGGAAAAGTTTTAAACTACCGTCCAAGCAACACGAGCAGCCGTCAGGTAAGACATGGAATGGCCATGTCCGAGGATGAAGGGGAAGCTCGTCTTGTCTCGGCCATCCTGGCCCCCCGCGGCTTCCCCCCGGCTTGTACTCTTTCGTGAACACTTCTGTCTTGCTTTGAATTTCTTCACCGATCAAATCATCGGTGCTCTTCCTTGCTCTCTCCCACTCCACTGGCGCATACACGGCTTTATATGCCGCTGACGAGGCATGTGACAGGGACGAGTCGAGTAGTACCCGGCATTTTTGGCATTCCACTGCGCCAGAGCATCACATATGCCAATGTTGCCATCTCTCTCATTGATGAGAACGGTCGAAGCTACATCTATGGCTACGTCCCCATTGTCGTCGCGAAATGCGGCGTGTTTTTGAAAGAAAAGGGTGATTTGCAACACAACGTGCGCCGACTTTCATACCGCCGCCCGCTTGCTAACTTTTTCATAGCGACTGGTGTGGAAGGCATCTTCCGATTGAGCGGCTCGGAGAAGCGCATCAAGGAATTAAAACAGATCTTCGACTCACCCGACCGGTACGGCAAAGGACTTGTCTGGGACGGCTACACAGTACACGACGCCGCCAACGTTCTGCGCCGCTATCTGAACGACCTACCTGAGCCCGTCGTGCCCTTGAGCCTGTACGAAAGGTTCCGCGACCCGCTTCGGGGCGCTACGAAACAACCGTCAAGCGATGCGGAAGGGCCGCAGTTCGTAGACAATCTTGATGAAGCAGCGGCCATTAAGAAATACCAACAGCTCATCACCGAGTTGCCGCCATTGAACAGACAGCTTCTCCTATACATTCTCGACTTGCTCGCCGTCTTCGCCGCCAAGTCGGACGAGAATAGGATGAACTCGCAGAATCTGGCCGCCATATTCCAACCCGGCATGCTCTCGCACCCCAACCACGCAATGGCGCCCGAGGAGTACCGCCTGAATCAATGTGTGCTGATCTTCTTGATAGAGAATCAAGACCATTTTTTGATCGGAATGCAAGGCACGGCCGCTGATGAGAATACCAAAAAGGAAGTCGAATCGGGGACGCCCACAACTCCAAAAGCCAAGGGAGTGACCAGAACCGCATCTAATGCCAGCGCCGGTGCCGACAGTGTGAGGAAAGAGGGACAAGTTCGCCGAAATCGATCTGCATCCTCCAAGCACTCGAGAAGCAAAGGAAGCATCGGGTCTGCTAGCCCTACCCATGCAACTCCAACCGCTGGGGGCCTGGGAAGAAGCAACACGGTTCCCTCCAAGAAATCCCCGGCCCTGGCTGGAGGCAAATTCGGAAGGACTGGTAGTCCTGGTCACCAGTCCCCGGCTCGCTTGGAGCCCATGACGCCAGTCAGAACCGCCATGGCCATACCGGAATCACAGGCGTCGAGTCCCCTTTCGGCATCAGCTGCGCCCGCTTTGCCGACCACCCATACGGCTGCGGTTTCGGTGACGGGACGAAGCCAGGAGAGATTGCTCGACCCTTCCCAAGAGTCGACTCCGGCATCTCACAAGGAGAGACCTTTGCAAAGCTTGTTTCAGCGGCCCGCAGCTGAGGGTGGCGAAAGGAGACAGCCAAACAAACTGAGAAAGAAACGGGTACCAGACCGCGTGGCCATCAGCGCCCACAGTTCCAGTGCGTCTTTACCACACTCAAACACCGCGTCGCCCGCGTTCGAATCACCGAACCCGATGGAGTTGATGCAGCCCATGCCGGAGCGGTCAACTCCCGCTTCAGCAGCGCCTACAGCAGCGCCTACCGCAGCAGGGGCGCAACCTGCGATCCCGCAGCCTGCGGCCGAGACGTCAAAGTCAGTGGCGCACCCTGGGCCCCCGAATCAGCACAAGGCGGTTCCGTCCGAAGCCGCGCCTCGCGCTTCCCAGATGACCTCGCAAAATCTACATCCTGACGATACAAAGCGGGGGGCAAAGTCGCCGCCTGCGTCAATCCACTCGTCCTTCAACGATGGTTCTGATCTGGACCCAATTATCGAGGGCCAAGAGAGCTCGATCCAATCAGATAATCCCGACAGGGAGAGGAAGAAACGCTGGAGATTGTCCAGAACCAGGAAGGACGAAAACGGTGGCCCTTCTGGGTCGTCTGGTGTCGTGCCTCCAAGCAACATCTGGTCCAACACGGGCGCCGAAACAAGCACGACAACTATTGGCAGTGGGGTCAGCAGACCCCGCAAAAGCCTCACGCAAGATGGGTCAGACCATCATCTGACTGATCCTGCGAGCAGTCTCGAGGGTGACCGAGACAATGCCAAGGATGACGCCAAGGGCCCCATCGGCTGGATCAGGAACAAGTATCGGGAAGCCAAAGAGAATGCCGAGCAGCGCCGTAACAAGTCGCCGCCCGCGGATCGATACATGGACCGACAAGCATTGAGCACCGCCTTGCACCCTCCTGGGAAGAGTATGGAATTGAAAAGAGAAGCAGACAAGGACGAGAAACCCAAGGAGAAGCAAGATGAAATTGCAGAATCAACGGTTACGTCGACGACCCCAGTGACCGCGGCCCCCTCCCCCAAAGCCCTTGATACACCACAAGAAGCGGCCGAATCTGCCGAGGAAATCAAGCTGCCGGGAACCGACAGCCAGCTGGGCACGGTTCCAGAAATTTCCATGGAAGAGCCTGCAGAACAAGCCCGACAGCCAGCCCAAGCGCAGGAAGCGCCGGACAAATCAATGATGCCGTCTCCTTCAGATGCGGAGCCCAAAGAGGCCTCGACGTTGGTGGAGAATGTGGTCACGGAGCCGAAATTAGAGGCTTCAGCAGAAGCGTCAACGACGGAAGAATAAGACGGATTTTGGTGGCGGTGTCTAGGAGATGAGGTGCTGATGTTTTTTCCTTCTCTGGGAGGCTTCTTCTTATTTATTTATTTATCTATTTATTTTCCTCCTTCTTTTGAATTGGCTGGTTTGGATCCGGATTTGGACTTGGACCAAGATAAGTGCCGACTTGAGCATATGGTTTGGCCATTTCACGATGGCCATTTGTTTTCGAAACTGCCCTTGGCAATACCCGAACCGCTTGTTTATGGACCAACGCTTTTTCTTCTTCTTCTTCTTCTTCTTCTTCTTCTTGTGCCTTTTTGCTTCCGAACATTGCGTTGCTACTCTGGCATTTGTGCTGCCATTTTCTAGCCACTACTTGGGGTTGGCGCTTCTCTTTTTAATCTGTTTACTTCAATATCTTTATTAGTATTTTTATTTTGAAGTTTCTCGTGCCCTGGACGTGGTTCCTGTCCACGCTGTGGCGCACACGCGCTTTCCATCCCGGGCGCAGGGCCCGGAGGTTTATTCAGGGTGTATTTGCTGTTCACGGGCGTGCCGCGTTTTCTTGTCAGAGGCGAGAGGGCTGCACTGGGAAGGCCGAACGTGACGACGCAGCTGCTTATGCGAGGATTCTAAAGAAAGAAGAGAAGGGCCGGGTTTGCGGTCTTGAAAAAGAGTCGGATATCGAAGTTGCTGTTGTTTTGAGTTGCCGTTTACCTTTTCTTTTCTTTTCTTTTCTTTTCTTTTTTTTTTCAGTTTTTCTTCTTCCTTTTTTTTTGTCTTCTTCCTCATTATACTTGGTGCTATTTTACACAGATTCCCCCCACACACGCTTCTTTGCTATACATTTTTGCACGATCCGCCTCTTGGAGTTTTCCGAGGATGGGAAGGGCTGTATTTTGCAAAAAAACGATTGGCTACCTTTTTGCTTTATTTTTTTGCTTTCTATTTTTTCTTGTATTTTGTTCTTCTTTTCGACGAATCATGGTCTGCCATGTATCCAGTGGCGGAGCACTTGACCATGTATACATTTACATACCTGCCTACCTAACTAAGTTACCATAACGTTTAGTATTTTAGTCGATTCTATTTAGTGCCGAGTGGGAGAATTGCAAAAAGGTGGGCTGTTTTGTGTGTGTTTATGTAAAAGACAGTGTTTGTGTGTTTGTGTGTATCCTCGCCCACATGTCACTCCTTTTGAAGGGGCGCATCGTCGTAAAGTCCCGTGTCCCAAACGAGCAGTCGTCCTGCTCGTCGCCAGTCTTCGTTGAAGAAGCCGTTGAAGCCGCTCCATACGCGACGTAGCTTGATGCCGAGGGCCTTGCCCTCGTTTGTTTCCAAAAAGGCACGTAGGTGAGGTTCTATGCCCTCGAAACCAACAAGGTAGCGGGGTTTGTCAAGGCCGCGGTCGGCGACAAAGAGCTCGTTTTTGAGAAACTCGACGGGGTTGTCGTAGAAGCGGTCTGCCTCGTCGCGGTAGGTGTCCCGTTCGGGGGTGTGAGGCAGGGTGTGCAAGGGAGGTTCGCAGGTGAGCGCGTAGGCGTTGAGGCCGGGATAGTAGAGGTGGGATCGCCAGGGGGTGGAATGGCAGGGGGTGAGGAAGAGGGCGAAGAGCTCGTCTGGCGGGGAGGAGGGGGCCCGGCGGGTGGTGTGGGCGAGGTGGACCGAGGGCGGGTGGACGCGCTCGTATTCGGCGCGGAGGTGGGTGAGGACGCCGAGGGGGGCGGGCTGGTGGAGGAAGGAGAGGTAGGTGGTTAGGACGAGGTTGGTGGTTAGGGCGGCGAAGAGGAGGGGCTTGTTGCGGAGGCGGGGGCGGGGGCATGTCGGAGTCGGAGTCGGGGCCGATGAAGAGGATGGGGGGTTTGTAGGAGGGGTGGTGGTGAAGAAGGTTGCGGCGGAGGGGGCGGCGAGGATGCTGAGTATGGGCAGGAGCGGGTAGATGAAGCGGACTTCTTTGTGGGAGATGGAAGATAGGGCGGCGAGGGTAGTGAATATGGTGAGGGAGAGGGTTTGGAGGATGCGGTTGGTGTCGATGGTGATGGACGGCGAGGCCGTCGTCGTGGGTCTCAAGAGCCCTTGGATGGCAAAGGGTAGGCTGGTTGTGCAAAGGAGAGGGAGTCCCTGGGAGAGGTAGTAGTGCCACGGGTTGCGGCCGTAGAAGACGGCGAGGGACTTGGATATGTTGAAGTTGAGCCAGTTGTAGGGGGGAAGGTCCAGAAGCCGAAGAAGAAGTAGTCTGATGCGGCGGATATGCCGAGGATGAGGGATCCGCAGAAAAGGGCTTCGCGAGCGAGGATGAGGACAATGGACCACGGTGCGGAGGGCGATGACGGCGAAGAAGAGGAGGAGCCCCTTGTCAAGACTCTGGCCAACGTCGTGCCCCCTATGGTTGCCCAGATGAGGACATTTGTTGGCCGGAGAATCGTGGCCACGGCGGCTAGACAGAGGGAGATTCGGACATGGCGTAGACGCATGGACACAAAGGCCGGCTTGGGATTCTCCTTGATTGGCGTCGCGGGGCGGGACGAGAAGAGGCTCCAGGGCCAGTAGTATAATGCCATGACGGTGAGGGTTGCTTCCAGCGAGTTGGAAAAGGTACGCGTGGAGCAGTACCATTGCCAGGGGTTGAAGAGCTGAAGGAATAGCTATTGAAGAACAAAAGAAAATGTCTTTTTATCAGCGTTTGTATGCATGGAAAGGGGAGGACTCATTTGTCAGTTCTGCTGGAAAAGTTGGGTTAGTCAAAGTCATACCGTGAAAAAGGACGTGTTGCTATTTGGTCCAAAGATTTTTACTGCAAATTGCCACGTGTACCAATCGCAGAGACCAGCGCATACGGCTTGCAATACCTTGGGAGATCCGATGACGAGGGTAGCTCGGAGCGTGCTGCCTGTTGGGAGCAGTTTCGACAAGAAGTCGGCCACCAGGTAGCCTGCCGAGAAGAGGATGGGGTGAAGCGAGGACCTCAGTCGATGATGCCATTCCTGGATTATTTTATTTTATTTTTTATTTTGTTCAAGTCCTGATATTAGATAACTGGAGGATAAACGGGCTGCCTTGTGGATGTCGCGATCCTTGTTCCAAGTACCATTGTTTGAGAGACTTATGAAAAGGTCTTACATACCCAGGTCAGCCAGGCGCCGCTGTTGGGGCCAAACGCAAGCCGCCACGCGGGCTCGAGAGATTGGAAAAACTCATCTGGCTGGAAAAAGGTGCCGATCCACCAGGCGTTGATGAGGCGGATAATGACGAGGTTCTGCAGGAAAATGCGTCGGTTGCGCTGGTTGCGGAGGATGTCAGATATGGCGATTGGCATGATGCTCTCTCTATCCTATTTACGTCCGATGGCCCATGTGTCCCTGGTTATGAAAAAAAGGCGGGAAGCGTTGCGCGGGGGGGGGGGGGGGGCAAGGAGGCGGCAAACTTGCACGACGGGGCCGCCCAGAGTTCAAGGCAGGCTTCTGATGCGAAAATGGTTCCGGTAAAAGAACATTGAGGCGTACAAAATGTCTGGTCACGGGATGCAAATGCCGGAACGAGGAGGTTGTGCGTTCATAGAACCTGGAGGGAACCTGGAGGGAACCTGGAGGGAACCTGGAGGGAGCACAGACACGCGTGCGAGAGGGAGGTTGTGGTCGGCTGTCGGGAGGCGGGCGACAAAGCTGGGCTGGCTGGCTGGCTGGTAACTGGGTCGGCCAGCTGAGCGCCAGCCGTCCACAGCCGTCCACAGCCGTCCACAAGCAAGTCTGTCTGGCAGCCGGTCTCGGGGAGCCCTGGGGCCAGGTCGCACCTGCCAGGTTCCTCGTCTTAGGTGCTGCCTGGCGCCTTCCCTCAGTGGATGAATCTGCAGTACGTGCCACTGGGATCGGAGCACAACTGATGCATCTCGATGACGGCATCTGCATGTAGTATGTAGGAAGTATGTACATGCACGCGCATGCATTTCCTTCTTGTCACCTCTGACGACTGCCTACTGGTACTTGGTAGGTACCTATGTAACTATGTACATATGAACATGCGGCAAGTGCACTTGAGGAAGCGGCTCGCGACAACGTTTTTCGTGGCTCGGCGTTTGGTGTTTTGTGTACTATTGATCTTCAGACATTGGAGCATCTTGGGGATTCAGATCAGATCCGTTGCATCATTGTGACCTTGGCCAACGTCAGTCGTCACGTAATGCCTGCCCTTCTATTGGTCTGCTGTCATGTGGTTTGTACGGAGCCGTACAAATCTTTGACGATTTCCCCCAAGCCAGCCACTTCGGCCGTTCGGTGAGAATTTGTTGCAATTTTTTCCTTCCTTTCCACACCGGTCATATTTGATTGCCAAAAAGGGCGTCCTGTTTCCGGATACCACGTCTTGGTTGGATCATGGGCTACGGGCGAGGAACTAACTACATGGCCTTGGCGTCGGCGTTTTTTGGTACTGGAACCGAAAATCCTCGTCCGCCAAGGTGTGGCACGCCAACCCGATACCTTTCAAGTTTCTCTCACGACGGCCGGGCCTCCGCTCTGCGTGCCCACTCGCACTTAGGGGTATAGCGGCGGGTAGTCTCGGTCGGAGGAAGGTATAAAATGGAAGGGAGGGACGTGATGGACACCCCGCTCAGACGTTTCTCTTTTTGCCTTTTTGGCTCACTGACATACCACTCCATTCCACTCATCCAATATCTCTATTCCAACGAGCATCCATACATCTAACACCTAGATACATATCTACCTGTCGCCTAGGTATCTACCGAACATATATACCGACATACACACACACACACACACACACACCATACCTAAGTACCTACCTACATAAATACCTAACAAGGTGGCGTCTTGACGACGTTGCAAAGGAGGTACGTGGCGTCGTCTCAATTGAAGCAACCACGTCCGAACCCCGGAACTTACACCGCCGCCTTTGTCGTTCAATCAACTTTCAGTCCTCTGGACGTGTGCCGAGTCCGGAGAACCTGCCTCGTAATCGGTCAGCCTTTGTCGCTGGCAGGTACCCTGCCAAGCACTCGGCGTCACAATCACTGCCTGTTCATTGTTCAACTGCCTCAGTTAGCGCATTTCTCCCGTTTTGGTTGCTCGAGTCTATTTTCCTTTTACAGAGAAGAAGAGGAAATTTTTTTCTTAAAAAAATTAGCTGCCTTTAAACGTTGATAATCTCTACATCAAAGTCTCGCTTGAACTAACATCCAAAGCCAAAAAGTACTGGTTTCGCAAAACACACCATCTTCCGACGTTTTCTACAATCTGACCAGCGAGAGACCCAAAATGGCTCCCCACGCAGACGTCGGTCATTCCAAGGTCGCCGGTAACAACTCCCGGTACCACGCCGCTTCCACCGAGAGTGCCATCAAGGCCGAACACGAGTGCGCCGCTCACAACTACCACGCGCTCCCCGTCGTCTTTTCCAGAGCAAAGGGCGTCAATGTCTGGGACCCCGAGGGCCGGCAGTACATCGATTTTCTCTCCGCCTACAGTGCTGTCAACCAGGGTCATTGCCATCCTGAACTGATCAAAGCCCTGACAGAGCAGGCCAGCCGGCTGACTCTGTCCTCGCGTGCTTTTCACAACGACGTCTTCCCCAAGTGGGCCGAGAAGATCCGAGACGTCTTTGGCTACGACATGGTTCTACCCATGAACACGGGCGTTGAAGCCACCGAAACTGCCGTCAAGATTGCCCGCAAGTGGGCCTACAAGGTCAAGGGCGTTGAGAAGGACAAGGCTCTCGTCTTCTGTGTCACCGACAATTTCCACGGCCGATCGGTACGAGTCTTTTCCCCCGGGTGTCCGTGGTGATGTTGCGTCCCCACGCCATTTCGAGAAATTGGCTGCTAACTAGGTATACTCTGTCGTGTATATGTATACAGATGACAGCCGTTACTCTGTCAACCGATCCCGAGTCCAAAGACAACTACGGCCCTTATATTCCCAACATTGGTGCCGCGTGCCCTGTGACTAGCAAGCCAATTCGGTTCAACAATGTCGCCGATCTCGAGGCCATCCTCGAGACTCACGGCAAGAACACTGCTGCCTTTTTGGTCGAGCCGATTCAGGGCGAGGCTGGTGTGGTTGTACCAGACGACGACTACCTCGTCAAGGTCCATGCTCTCTGCAAAAAGCACAACGTGCTTTTCATCTGCGACGAGATTCAGACGGGCATTGGCCGAACGGGTCGAATGCTTGCGTCGGAATGGTCTGGCATCAAGCCCGACATGGTAACCTTGGGCAAAGCGATTTCCGGTGGCATGTATCCCGTCAGTGCTGTTCTGGGCAGCAAGGAGGTCATGTTGGTCGTGGAGCCGGGCACGCACGGTTCCACATACGGCGGTAACCCCCTGGGCTGTGCCGTTTCTATCCGAGCTCTGGAGCTCATTGAGGAAGAAGACATGATTTCCAACGCCGAGCGTTTGGGCAACCTGTTCCGCGACAGTCTGGCAGCTCTCAAGTCTCCCATCATCAAGACGATTCGTGGGAAAGGTCTTCTCAACGCCATTGTCATTGACGAGTCTGCAGCCTCTGGCCGTACTGCCTGGGATCTTTGCCTGCTTCTCAAGCAGAAGGGACTTTTGGTAAGAACGCAACACGTCTGAGGATGCACTGAAGCAACAGTGCCATGAATGATGAGCTAACCAAGGCGAACCGTTTTTGCAGGCCAAGCCCACTCACGGGGATATCATCCGGTTCGCTCCTCCTCTCGTCATCACCGAGATGGAGCTCCGCAAGGGTCTGAATATCATCACAGAAGCCATTAAAGAGCTTCCCACTGTTGAGAAGTCTGAGGGTCATTAAGTGATGTTCAACGACGTTGCATTCCTAGTTGGGCCAAGGGTTCTAACATTTGATGAGCATGTCAGCAAAACCAAACATCGGATCTAGGTATCAAGACGATGACGATGATGACTATGGGATTGGATTTGTTTTTTTCTGTTCATGTTTCGGAGTCTTGCCCCTGGATGTCAACCTTTTTCATTTGTCATACCATAGATACCCCCCTTGGTCTGAATCGGGACAGGGGTCATGCTCTCCATAGATGGCCGTCCACGCGGCATCGAAAAGGCGTTGTGAGAGACGGGGAGTGGCCCAGCCTGGATGGAACATTGACATGGACACCCGAATGGGAAGCGTCGGCAAAGTAAAAGAGGTCTCCAGACTGGCGGGCGGCGTTATTGTTATATTAACTTCTGCTTCGTTTCTTTGTCGTTGTTGCTCTTGTTGGAATGGAATGTTGGTCTTTAGTACGGCGTGATGTAGTGTGGCAAAGAATGGAACAGATGCCTCGAATTTCTGTCAATGAAGTCGTGCCTCAGTGCATCTGCGATGTCGTGTCCAGTGAAGGTATCATGGAGCGGTGTATCTAGAGGATTAGACGACAATCAGACTGACCGTCTCTCAGGACAAGACTGTTTAATAGTTTGACGGGGTTTGGCGTGGAGGATCCAAAAAAGAAGGGGGGGGGAAGAGGCACGTTCTGCAAAGGTCAAATAACTTTTGAAGACGTGCAGAGGGCACGGGAGCCTTCTTATTGAGCTGAGCCAGCGCCTTTGGGCCTTGTTTGAAGCGGCTGCTTGCCACGGATCCTCCCCTCTCGTGCTGGACGGGCCAAGCGGCCATGTGTATTTTATTCCCGAGGGTACGGCCTGGTTCTGGGGTTGTGGCTTTGGGCGGGACAGTGTTTGAGACTTGGTTCGGCGGGGGACGTGATTACCGGCCCCCCTTTAGGTCTACGATGGATGGAATTTTTGTCGTTGATGTCGGAGTTGGATGCTGCACGTGCCTAGCTGTGGACATGGATGGACTGGGACTACCATGGCTACCTAAGGTACCTACCTAATCTTGGTAACTGCCATGGATGGTTACAATCTAGCTACCAAGGTAGTTGTGACCCCGCAATGGGCTTATCAAGGTGCATGATGCCAGACAGAACGGTCGGTCAACCGTCCGTCTCATTGATGCTGACTTGTAAGGGTGCTTCACGTTGGTTTCGCGGGACCATGTGTAATTGATGCCTCTGGGTTGAGCATGGAACTAAAAAAGAAATAAGAGTGCTTGCTAGGTACTGACTTGGGTGCTTTCCTACTAGGAGAAGCTAGGTACCAAGTAGGTACTTATGCACGGCGGGAGATGCCTGGTACCTAGGTAAGTACCTACATCTAGCCACTCCAGAAAGGCGTCGGGTGATGACGAGAAAACGAGAGAATTCATGCCGAGGAGCAAAGCTGAGGAGCATGACGGGAAGAGCGATGTTTTGTGCTGCAACAAAACCTGATGCAAAGAATGGAGTGGAAATGTCGACGCTCAAGACATGGATGCGACGTGATGATGCTGAGGTTGATGCGATTTGGCGGGTGTGAATCATTGTCGTACTCTGTACCTGCCCTACTAGGTACCGAGGTACTTATTTGCCCATAGCAAGTGCCGACTGGAATGCAAGTCCGCTGTAGGTACCTGCTACCAGGTACCAGGTACTTAAGGGATTGTGCGTCATACCTCCCAAGTACCTTGGGTACTTGGTTCCTTGCTCGGTACCTTACCTGCCTAAGGTACTAGGAAGTAGGTAGGTAGGTACCTGGTAGGTATCTACGTACCTAAGTAAGTAGGTAGGTACCTGGTACTCGTGGCGAGGCTGGACGTCAAGAATCGCCAAATCCAGTAAGCTGCTCAGGTGACTGGCGGTGGAATAGCACGAGTGACGGCGTCGCAAGGCCTCGTGGTCCTTTTGCTCATTCTGTCTTGTTCTTCAAAAGCTGTCAATTGTCCTCAACTTTCAGGTGAAAGTGGATCTGCCTTGCCCCATCGCAGGCCCGTCCATGATATGTGCTCGCGCTGTCACTGCTTGCGCAACTGGCAACCACTATCTCGTCTTATCTGCTCCCACCCGCAACATTGGACCCCTCGTCCTACTTCCGTCTCCGTCTCCTCGATCCTGGTCCATCTCTCGGTTCCTTGACATCTACGACAACTCTCCCTCGGCTCTGCTCCGTGCAGCAGCGAGCAGAAAAACGACAAACAAAATCATCGTCCACATAAAGAGCTCGACCGACCTGCGCGCCTTCGACGTCCGCTTTGCGGGTAGGGGCCTGTTGTCATTGTGAGATCGTCGAGTGACTCACTTTTGTTAGTCGCCCACAGTCCCCTGGTTCAAAGCCTCTCCTCTCACAGCACCCGATTGCCCTTCTTTCTTCTCCTCCTTTTTGAACGTAATCAGAATAGTTCACGTGTTTCTCTATTCTGTGACACTTTGCACCGATGACATATATATACGTCTTTCGATGCACAACTGACAGTCTGCCTGCACAACAGCGGTGGCCTTTTCGTCTGGCCTGTCCGGAACCTACCGCCACCCACGTCGACATCATCTTTCGTCCTCCCTTGCTCTCCGCCTTGCACACCCGTAACGCTGGCTTGCTCGACCTGTTGACCTCCATAGCGGCCTGTTTTCTTCTGTCTTGCGTATCTTTGTCGACTATTTTTGTCCCACCTCTCCTAGATCGTTTGCCACTTGCAACACATCCCATCTTTACTTCTTCAAACCGTCTTTTCCCAACCGACATTGGACCTGTCTGCTACATGACGACGCCGACCACTCTGTCCGATCCTCGATTCTTGTAGGCCCGCGGGCTCACGTCGATATTGGCTAGCTTCCTGTCGTCGACAAGCTCATCGGGAAGCCATGGCGAGTCGTCAGGATGAGCCGTCTTCTGGCTCAAGGCGATCCAACGGACGGGCTATCGGACACTTCATCATGGGCAACGAGATTGGAAAAGGCAGCTTTGCCCAGGTATACATGGGCCGGCACAAGGTACGTCTATGTTTGGCCTTGCTAGCGCTCTGAAAAAGATGCAAGGAGATGTATCCGAAGCGCGTCAGAGCCTCTGGCTGCGGCCACAGCTTGGTCAGCGCGTCTTGAACCTGGATTGTGAATGTTCGGTTTTTTTTTTTTTTTTTTTTTTTAAATGGCTAATCAGTTCGGACGCTAACATTTTGTCTCATGTAATGCAGGAGTCCAAAGAAGCGGTGGCCGTCAAGTCTGTCGAACTGGGCCGGCTGAATAAGAAGCTGAAAGAGAACCTCTATGGAGAGATCCAGATCCTAAAGACGTTACGACATCCCCACATCGTTGCCCTGCATGACTGTCTCGAGTCGCCCACTCACATCAATCTCATCATGGAATACTGCGAGTTGGGTGATTTGTCCCTCTTCATACGGAAACGGAACAAGCTGTTGACACATCCTGCGACCCACGACATGGCCCGCAAGTATCCCAGTCCGCCGAATTCTGGTCTACACGAAGTAGTCATACGTCATTTTCTGAAGCAGCTCTCTAGCGCCTTGGAGTTTTTACGGAGCAAGAATTATGTTCACAGAGACGTCAAACCCCAGAACCTGCTGCTTCTACCATCACAGGCCTTCAGAAAGGAGTCAAACTTATTAATCATGTCCGCCAGCCAAGACTCGTTGATACCTGTCGCTGGTCTGGCGTCCCTGCCAATGCTGAAGCTTGCTGATTTTGGATTCGCAAGAGTCTTGCCCGCCACCTCACTGGCCGACACGCTTTGCGGCTCACCCTTGTACATGGCACCAGAGATTCTTCGTTATGAGCGATATGATGCCAAGGCAGATTTGTGGTCGGTAGGCACAGTGCTCTACGAGATGGTGACGGGTCACCCCCCCTTCCGAGCTCGGAACCACGTTGAACTCCTCCGCAAGATAGAAGCTGCTGCGGACGAAGTCATCAGATTTCCCAGGGAGGTCATCATCAGCCCCGAGATTAAGAGTCTAATCCGCGGCCTGCTGAGAAGGAACCCTGTTGAGCGGCTCAGCTTTGAGAAATTTTTCGCCCATCCCGTTGTTATCAGCGACATCCCCGGCCTTGTGGAGGACGATGTTCCCAAACCACGGAAAAGAGAATTGCAGCCTATCCCCCAGGGTGAGGAGTTTCCACCGTCTCCCGGGATTGTCCATGCTGGTCATCGTCAATCTGCCGGTTCACTTGAAGAGAATGACACCATCATCAGGCCTCCTACACGCGAATCCGCATCGCGGTCGTCACAAATGGGCAACTCAAATAACGATGATCGATTCAATAGAAGACATTCAATAGACTTGCAGCGACCGGGGAGCTCTCCGCGGGATGTCGGGGAAGTTGGCCACGGTATTCGACGACCGTCACCACATCACGCTGTTTCTATGCCGAACCAACACCGGGTTTCGGATCAATCTTCTCGCGCGCAAACAATCCCGGCGAGCCACTCACGACCTCGGGACGTACCATCATCACCTCACGGCGGCAGACCGTCCTCGGGCGGTAAGCCACTGACTGAGGAGGAAAAGGCTGCACAAGAGGTCATGTTTGAGCGAGACTATGTCGTCGTCGAACGAAGACATGTCGAAGTCAATGCTCTGGCGGACGAATTGGCCGCCAACGAGAAACTGGCTGGCCAGGGATCAGGACCTCGCTCGGGCCAAATGGTACGCCGAAGCACGCAGCAAGGTATCTCCACGTCTACGACGGGTGCCATTCCGACATCCGCCTCTCGGACCGCCCTTGTTGCTCAGGGTCATGCTGCGCACGACCGCCGATTGTCATGTGAGAAGACGCTCTCTGCCAGTCCCAGCTCAGCGTCGAGCGCCATCTCCAAGGCGATCCAAGATGCCAGTCTGCGCCTGTTTGGGTTCAGGGTGGACCCGGTTCGTGGCAAGGGTCACTCCCCTCCCATGTACCAGCCCTTCCCAGCGTACCCGACGCCGTCACCGCCAGGCAGTCTTATCGGAGATGGCAAGGGCTCACCTTTGGTGGATGAGGACAAGAGAACCAAGGACATGATGGCAGAGTATGCCGAACGAAGCGATTGCGTGTATGGATTTGCCGAGGTCAAGTACAAGCAACTGGTTCCCCTGGCCCCGTCCATGGACCACGGGCTAGGTGGTGTTGGCGTCGACGAGCACTCGCAATCTGAAGATGGTCTGACGACCGAGGCCGTCGTGGCTCTTTCCGAAGAAGCCCTCGTTCTCTATGTCAAATCGCTCACCTTGCTCGCGCAGGCCATGGATCTGGCCAGCGTATGGTGGTCCAAGAAGGGCCGAGCAGACAGTGGTGGCGGTGGTGGTGGCAGTAGCAGTGGTGGTGGCGTGTCGGCAGTCGTCTCGGAAAACATGACACAAAACATCAATGCGATTGTGCAATGGGTGCGACAGCGCTTCAACGAAGTCTTGGAAAAGTCTGAGATTGTGCGCATGAAGCTGCTGGACGCGCAAAAGATGCTGCCAGAAGACCACCCGAGTCATCCTTGTAATCAAGGAGTCGACTCTCTGTCATGTTCGGCGGCTGTGTCTGCGGCAAAACAAGTCTATCTGACGCCTGGCATCAGTGCGGAAAAACTGATATACGATCGTGCCCTCGAGATGAGTCGCGCAGCTGCGATTGATGAGGTGACGAATGACAATCTGCCAGGGTGCAAAATCTCGTATATTACGGCCATTCGAATGCTTGAGGCGGTGCTGGACAATGGCGATGAGGGAGTGACACGACGGTTGTCTTCTGGCAGAAAGGAGCCGGCCAGAAGCTGGCCAAGGGAGTTGAGCAGTGATTTGGACGAGGATGAAGAGGCTCATATACGGAAGAGTAAGTTTTGCCATGAGCTCTTTCTGGTCGTCTTGCTTTGGGATTTTGGGCGAGACAGAAAGGTTGGAGGGACTAACGGTTGGGCGCACACGTAGTGATCAAGATGATTCGAGGCCGTCTCGCTGCGGTTGCGAAGAAGCAGCAAATGATTGCCGAGGCCAACAGCAAGGAACACCATGCACAGCTGCAAGCTGCACGGCGACGAAGCGGCGACGGTACGCCGCGTAGCGTGCCATCACATGGCTCAGCTTAAATGCGACGACGACTTGGAAGTGATGACTTGATAGGAATGAAGGAGGTTGCAGGAAGCACGAGCAGAGACACAACAGACTCACAACTGTAGAAGTGTTGCTTTTCTTTCTTTTTTTTTTTCTTTTCTTTTTTTTTCTTTTCTCTTTTCTCTTTTTTCTTTTCTCCCTCTCTCTTTCCATCGTTGGTCCTCTTCTGGTTCCTTTTACCTCGCCCCTGAGGCAACTTTGTATTGGAATCATTTTTGTCACTCTCTCTGGCCCTGGCGGGGACTCTAACTGGACCTTGGCTTTGTTTTTCTGGGGGGCGTTGTGGATGTCTTTTTGCTTTTCCTTTTTTTTTTTTTTTTTTTTTTTTCAGTCTGCACCAAGCATTTAAACAGCCTCGATATCATGTTTTGATGAGGAGAGGCGGGAGCTGATGGACCTGAGATTGAAACTGGAACCAAAATGATGAGAGGATCTTGAGGGAATGCATGTCTTGGGGCGAGCGGGAAGTTGGTACATTGACCGGCGTTTACGGGGACTCTGGTTTATGATTGCGAGGCGGGAGGCGTAAATACGTCGACTGGCAGCGGATGATGGCTGATTGTGTGCACGATGAGGGCCAACGGGGCCTATAGCGGGGGAACGATGGTTGCTGGTGAGGCACCCAGGAGGCGCGAGAAAGCTCTCTGGTGTTTGATTGTTCCTGTGTAGTACATGGGGTTCGGAAGAGCATGGGAAAGATGGTGAGAGTGCCGTGGCGTGCTTTGCTGTACGTGGTGACTAGTTGCTGAATGAGAGGTGAAGAAGTTTGCCACGGTCCCAGTCCATGCAGACGTGTGAAGCTGCGGACGGCAGTTTGACGTGAGGTGGGTGAGTTGGTGGCGTGATGTGATGATGTCCATGAGGGAGCATGTCAGCGACGCGAGGGGCTGACCTTTTGGCTCTTTCGATGAGGGTATCGGTCGCGCCTCTGGCGTGTATCCAGCGTGCAGATGCGAGGAGTCTGTGCTGTGGCCTCGTCGGGTGCTGCACGGGTTTTGTGGTCAAGGGGTTCGACATGAGGGTATACGTATGTCTGTGTGTACGTCCGTGTGTATGAGCATGAGCATGAGCATGAGCATGAGCATGAGCATGAGCATAGGCATGGACTCCCAAAGCACGTGCCATGGTGTACAGAGAGGAAAGAAGAGCGAGCTGCCAGCCAGCCAGCCAGCCAGCTGTGTGAAGAGAACACACTCGGCACGACACATGGACCTTTGCGTGTTTCGGCCTGCCTGCCTGCCTGCGGACGGGACGGAAAGGACGTGCTCCTTGGCGACCGACGGGCGGCGCTGGGAGTGTGTTTGTGCTGGGTCACGGGGCGGTGTCTGACGGACTTGCTTTGGGAGTCGGTGTCGGGGGGGGGGGGGGATTATTTACTATAGCGATTTGATGATATAGAGGGGAGCTCGCCGCAGGCGGCCCCCGGCAGGGCCCCCGGAGGGACATCAGGAGGGTGGGAGTATTCTACAGCTACGGCTATAACAGGGGGTGCGCCAGTCGGATCGGCGTTGGGCGTGCTGGCGGACGCCGTCTCGGTGGAACATGGGTGGTCTTGGGGCGAATGGCACTTTGTGGTGAGGACAAGATGATAAAAAGGGGCTTGCTGTATTCAAAACTGTTGAAATAGACGAGGTCGTATGCTGACGGTCTAAACAGTGGGATATACATGGGGGAAAAGGCTCATACTCGCCCCCTTCTTTCCTCATCGCACAGGCCACGCCCACCACAAGCCCAGACACAGGACAACCAAGCCCCCGACAACCAACAAGGCATGCTGCAGGACAGGCCCCGGCCGCAAGTAGACCACACTCCGCAGGCTCGACCGCCAGGAGCCCCCCCACGCCTTGTCGAGCGACCGCGGGGGCGCGTCCGCAAAGTCCAGCTTGGCGGCGCCCCGGATGGAGAGAGAAGAGAGCCCGGCCGGGACGTCGTTGAGCAGCGGAACGAGGTACCGTCCGAGGAGTCTCCGCCCGAAGCCCTGGTTGGCGTGCATGCGGACGAGGAACTCGGACTGTTGGCAGATGGACGCTGTGCGGGCCCGCCGCAGGGCGGCAAACTCGTCGAGCATGGATGCGATGCCCGGGCCCGAGAGTTTGCTTGGCCGGGAGTGTGCCTTGGAAATGAGATTGGCTACCTGGGCGGCGTCTTCGATGGCCATGTTTGCGCCTTGGCCTATGTTGGGGCCATCTGCCGTTTTTTTTGGGGGGGGGTTCGTCGTCAGCTCATCTTTTCTCTCTCACTCTCTTCTTCTCCTTCTCCTCCTCCTTCTTCTCCTTCTCCTCCTCCTTCTTCTTCTCTCTCTTTCTGTCTTGTTGCATCATGATGCTTTACGACGAGAGAATCGCGCCATGTTTGTCCAACTTACCTTGCGGATGGCATCCCCAACGCATACCAGGCGGCCGCAGTTCCACTGCTTAAACACGCCTTCCTCCAGCGGCGTCATCTTGTAGATCGTACACCGCGACCACACATCACGAAAGTACATGGCATCAGAGAGCCGTACCGTCCCGAGGCCCTGGCAGATGCGTCTCGCCGTCTGCGCCGCGTCCTTCTTCATGTCGAGAAACTCGTCGGGCGATGTCTTGACCATGATGAACCAGAACAGCTTCGACTTCTTGCCGGAAAATACGTGGATGGAGACGCCGTCTGTCAGAAAACTAAGCTGTGCGCCGACTTGGACGTGGGGCACGTTGGTGGACGTGCCGTATATGCACGAGTACTCGCACTTGATACCTGGGGAGTAGATTAAGTTTTTTTTTTTTTTTTTTTTTTTTTTTTTTTGGTTCACTGAGCAGCTCAGCTCCAGACGAGGAGGGATTTCACCACAAAAACAACTCATGCCATAGGTTATTCACCTACCTGTGAATGGCTCATCTGCAGTAGCCGCGCCTTTCCTGAGATGCCTCCAGATTTCGGAGCGCACAATGCTGTGAACGCCGTCGGCTCCGACGACAAGATCGGCGGCATACTCGCTGCCGTCCAACGTCTTGACGACGGCCTTTTCGTGGCCGTCGTCTAGAACGGCAACCACTTTTTTGCCCGTGTGGATGTGCTTCTTGCCCTTGAGCTTGTCGTACAGGATCTGGAGGAATTTCTGCCGCTCCAGGAAGGATACAGGGTAGCCGTAACTGTTGAAAAATCAACCAGGGGTCAAAAATACTTTGCAATCCTCTCGAAACCACAAATAGCAAAATACCACGAAAGATATCGTCTGCACCATACATTCCGTCGAGGTTTTATTTTGTCATCATGATTCATTCGTACCTGGACCGCAATGCTGTTGGATACTGACTCTTGAACGAGAACCCATCTGAGTAGCGTATGAGGGCAAAATCCAGAGGGTCAATCTCGTCCTCAACAAACTGAAACAGACCGAGCTGGTCGAGAATACGTCCGCCGTTGGGCAAAATGCCAACAGAGGCACCAAGCTGCGGAGCAATCCGGTCGCCTCTCTCCAGGATCGTGAAGGAGACAGCCAGTCGCTCCAAACAGTGGGCAAGTGACAGACCAGCCACGGATCCTCCGACGATGACGACCTTGAAGTCTTCAGCCATAGGGAGAAATCTTGCGGTTTGCAGAATGATGTAACAAGTCTGGGTGTTGGCGTTGGCCAGGGCTTGCCTTGGAAGCCGTCTCCAGACATAGACACATACATACGCAGGCTGTGTGACCCAACAGACTCGCCCTCTTGCCTTGCCACCCCCCTTCCCCCTCATCTTTTTTTTGCTTTTGCCCATGACCATGACGCCCGTTGCATGAAGCGCTGCCGAGAATACGATTCTCTTTCTTCACATGCAACATGGCGTTCATCTGCCATCTGCCGTCTGCGTAGCGTGCATGCTCATGTCTCCACCGAGAGCCAAATCCATCAGATTGCCATCCCGTGGAGACTTACATGCATAATGCTATCAGCCATCTGCCCAAAAGAAACCGCACCCATGTCCCGGCGGCATGTTGACGCGGCGAGACGGCAAGATGACTTTGAAAAAGCCATGATGCCAAAAGAGGGGGCAATCCTTACCAGAATGACACCTGCGCACTCGATGCAACACCAGCACGCCAACTCCAAGGGAACCGACTCGCCGGCAAGGTGTATATAATCAACTGTGACAGGTCGCTCTTGGGCGCCCTCATCAACGAGGCCTATACGAGAATGTACTCAAGTTTCCTTGACCCCGAGAATTGATTCTTCTTTCTTTCTTTGGGCATGTTTGCCATGGCAGCAGGCGACTGGCTTTTCAGCATCCTGCAAGTTTTGTTGATCCTGGTCGGCGCGGCATGGAAGGCCCGGGAGGGATTTCCAATCATGGACTTCCTGGGCTCTTCAGACCATGCCTTGCCATCTGTTTGGAAGGATAAGCCTTGGTTTGCGCTCCACCTCATCCTCTACATAGGCCAAATGATTGGCCTTTGCTCCATCCTCTTACGCGAGATGGTTCCCAACGGGAACATACCAAGCAAGATTGGGTACGGAATTCAGATTCGTCTCGTCACATGCGTCCGAGAAGCATGTGTACAGTTTGTCCTTTGCCTCTCTGACATGCTTTGCTGATCACTGTCAAAAGGACGTTCGTGGCATCGGCCTATCTGTCTCGCATCCTGGGACTGTCCACGGCGTTGCCCCTCCTCTCGCTATGGACCCTGCACAGGTGTCGTCGCACCAACCAGAGTATGCAAACGATAGCACGGCGCTCGAGAAGCGAAGAAGAAGTCTTCTTGTCGCGCGTCTTCTGGTTCTCGACCCTGACCCACATCGGGCCTCTTTTGGTGGCAGTCATGGCAACTTTTGCGGCTGGTCCAGAGTCTCCGTACCACTTGTCCAACAGCTTCCTCGGTGTTCCCGATTGTTCGCAGCTGCCGTGTTCCCAGGTCGCCCAGAAAGACGCGCGGTTGAGGCAGATCAATGAGGTTACGGGGACCTCTGGCGGGTTTTTCTTGACCTTGGGGCTCTTTTGCCAGGTCCTTGGGGCCAAGGGCACGCGCCTGGGCTGGCGTCGTCTGACGAGAGTGTTTTTTGTCAGTTTGATCGCCGGCCCTGCTGCTGGCGGCGCTGACGTGCTGCTGCTGAGAGATTCGTTTGTGAGGGTATCAAGACGAGAAAAGAAGGCGTGAGGCTCGTGAGGGGCAGATGATGATGATGGCAGCGCAGCCCATGATGCTGTGAAAATACTGTACATGGAGACTTGAGCTCCTAGCTACCCAGTAGTACTCGACAGAATCAGGAGCCAGGAGTCGACATTGGACTCGAGACAAGTCGAGAGGCCAAATGCTTGATGATGGAAGCACCAATGAATTATGTTGTGCATTAGTCATGGACGGCCCGAAGTGTGCTCCTTCCCCATTGGTTAAGCTTAATGTGATAGAATATGTGATGATGATAGACTAAGTACTTATGAAGAAGTAACTAACTACCTAGGTACCTACCTAGCCAAGTACGTGTCCTCCAAGTGAGGGTAAGGGAGCCAGAGACCCACGTGACATGTGAGGCTGACCGGATAGGTGACTTAGACACCTCGACACTTGATATTTCACAGTAACCACCATCCATTTCACAGACATGATGGCACAAGACGGTCCGTATTCTCGCGTCATACATCGTTCAGTTCAAAGTCTGCATCTAGGACGCAAATCCAAAGTCAAGAGAACAATGTTTTTTTTTCTTTTGAATGACAACAGATCAAAACATATTGGAGCTACATCACATCTTCTCGTGGCGGCCCCAAATAGCCAACAACTTCTCCAGCCCCTGACCAGCCTCCTGCATCGTCTTGATACATCTGTTCTTGACGCCAGAAGACTGCAAGCCCTCGAGCGCCTTGAAGATGTCGCGCTCTTCATGGCTCTGTAACGCCCTGTGCATCTGCGAGCTGGTCGACTTGTCGTTGAGAGCGACAACGACGGGGAACGACAGCTCCCCGTTGCGCAGGTCTTCAGCAATGGCCCCCTTGTTGGTGGCGTACTCGTCCGAGTAGATGTTTTTGCAGTCATTCTGGAGTTGTGCGTACCAGCTAGACACGTTGGTTGAACGTGAACACGGTCAGTTGAAAAGCAGGCCCAACAACAAAAATAAAAGAGAGAAACTGAGAATAGAGAGAGGGAAAGGAAAGGGAGGAAACCCAAACTGGGTATATACCCAAATCGAGCGAGCAAGTCATCGAGCTCATCTCCCCCGTCATTGAGAAGCCTACCGAGGAGGACAAACAACGTTCCCGTCTTCAGCTGAGCCATGTGCTTGTACGCCGAGACGCGGTCCTTCTCGCCATGGACATCAAAGGCTTCGAGGCCATCCCGGCGCCAGACCAGGGACAAGTCCTGGCCCTCGAGAATCAGCTCCAGGGCGCGGACGACCTCGGCGCCTAACACGGGCCGCGTGGTGACGGCCCGCACAATGACTCTTGTGAGGACGAGATACGCCCTGTTGGCCGTCTCGCAAGACCCGTAAAGAAGGTGCGCCGCCGTCTGGTTCTTTCGCTTGGTGCTGTTGTCGCAAATGTCGTCTACGAGAATGAGACAGAGATGCACGGCGTCCATGATGTCGAGCAACAGCGTGTACTTTTCCGGATCGTCCTCCTCCAACGTCGGGCGGAAGGCAGTCACAAAGCGGGCAAAGTAGTGACGTCCGTAAATGTTAAGCAGATACTGGAAGGGACAATCCGGAATCGTCCCTTTTTCTTTGCCGCCACCACGCCGTCCGACCTGCTTCTTCACGTCGGTGGCCGTCGCCGCATCAACCACCCCCGTGCCCGTGGCATGGCCATAGCCGTAGTGATTACGGGCTTTCTTCAAGGCCGCAGCCACGGTAGGCTCGTGTGCGGATTTGAACGCCGTACTGACTCTGTTGAACACGTATCCCAGTGTAAAGGCAGACGCGCATGCCGTGAGGTCGACCATCAGAGACCGGCCTGGAAACCACGACGCGGCAGATGTCATGGTGACAGTTTTGATGTACGCCTCAACTGAGTGCCGAAAAAAAAGAAGAGAAAAAAAAAGGTACAGGGAAAAATGTTATCGGTGAGGGAGAGAAGCAGTTTTGCGGTGGCCAGAGTCTTTGGAAGGCAAAAACGCAGACGATGGAAAAAACAATTCTGCTATACAGCCAGTTGGAATTTTAAATCCCTTTATCTGGGTGCGTTTGGAAGAAAAAAAGAAAAGAAAAACAGAAAAACAGAAAAACAGAAAAAAAAAGAAAGCCAAACGACCTACTTTTAAAGATGGTTGTTTGCGCTCACTCCCTCAGACCCATAACCTTCAGAGAAGACACTCCCCCAAGGACTCTCCCACGGACATAAAAGAGATGAGCCATCCCTCTTTGGTGAAGAACTCGACAACCACTTTTACTGCTGCCATAAGGAACAAATCCCCCCCGGTTTCCCATCGTCGTCAACTTCTTGACAAGCGCTCACTCACGCACGCCAGTGAGGACACTCCCTTCCGCCCCCTTTCTCTCCGCCCACCCCGCCTTCGTCTCAAAAAAAAACGCAAAATGGACGGATTCAGCGTCTCTCAGGAACCGCCCCCAGCCTTCAAAGAGGTCAAGTGGCTGGCCGACACGTTCGTCGCCGGAATGGGCATCGGCTGGCTTGTCAACTACTGCCTGATGGTTCGGCATTCTGGGAAGGGTGAGCCGAACTGCATGGCGCTCATACCCCTCTGCTGGAACGTAAGCTGGGAAATCATGTACACCATCATCTATCCGTCTGGCAACAAGGTGGAGCTCACAGTCTTATCGATGGGTCTCGCGGCAAACGTCTTCGTCATGGCGGCAGCCGTCCGTTCCACCAGGATCGAATGGAGACACTCGCCTCTGGTGGCCGACAACGCGGGCATCATCTATCTCGTGGTGACGCTGGTCTGCCTTGCGGGCCATGTAGCATTGGCTATGGAGATCGGACACGGACGGGCATATTCTTGGAGCGCCGTGGTGTGCCAATTGACTTTGAGCGTTGGAGGCTTGTATCTGCTGCTGGACCGGAACAACACGGCTGGGGGGTCTTGGATGCTATGGTATGTCTTTCTTCTTCTCTCGTATCTTCTCCCCTTCTCTTTCCTCTTTCAGGCAAGCACCACTCACCCGTGTGTCTTTGCAGGTTAAGCAGGTTCCTTGGCTCAATGTGTACTGTGGGCTTCGCGGCCGTGCGTCAGATGTATTGGCCCGAAGCATATGGATGGTTGGCCTGCCCGCTAGCCTATTGGAGTTTTCTCGTGTTCATACTGACCGACTCCACGTATGGGGTGTGCTACTTCCTCGTGTCTCGGGCGGAGGCCAAGGCGGGCAAGTTGGATTGATGTCAGAGGAGCGTGTATGTATGTACGTCGTCTGATGCGGCTCGGCTCCGCTTCTGGCGGACGCCCTCTAGGTGTTTTGCATACTGCAAATGGGAACTGATCAGATTATGTGATTCCGCTTTTTTGTTGGGGGCGAGTGTGGTTGCCGCTAGAAATAGACTGAAAAGACTGTCATCACTTTGCACCTTTGCTCGAGGGTGTGACTCGGTGTTGGCTCCGGGGAGAAAGAAAAGGGACGGGAAGGAGGAAAGGAGAAAGAGGGAAGACAGGGGACAGTTTGCTTAGGGGGATAATTTGCTTTTTATTTTTCCTTGCCGAGTGGGTACATGTATGGACTTGATACACCAAGCAAACCTCCTATTGATATTTTCTCAACACAAGGAAACGGGTCAAGAAAAAAGAAGACTTTCAGTTTTCCGCCCCCCGAGCACCACAAACATACTTTGTCTCATGTCTACTCACCCATTCAACGGTAATGACAAGATGATTGCAAACGGCCGTCCTCTTCCACCTCTCGATCAGACACCCAGTGAGCCTGATGGGCTCTTTTCCGAGGTTGACACCAAACCTGACGGGTTCTTTTCCGAGGCCGACACCAAAGCGGGATACTCGGAAGACAAGGTCATGATTATTCAACACAATCGCTTTTTTGCTTGGAAACCATGGGATACAGAAGAGGGTGCTGACGAGGGCGGGGTGAAGGTTCTGACGGCGCCGTTGGACTATCTACGAGACTCGCCTGGGAGGGATATCCGCAGCGGGTTGGTTGGCTGACGCGTTTAACCAATTTCTTTGTGTACCAGAGGAAAAAGTGGCCGTGGTTAAGCGAATCGTTGACCTTGTTCATAATGCGTCGTTGCTGTAGGTTGAATTTTTTTTCTTTTCTTTTCTTTTTTTTTCAAAAAAAGACACTTTAGGCGCCAGGGGAAGAGAAAAAGGGGAAAGAGAAGGGGAAAGGGGAAAAGAGAAGGGGAAAAAAAGAAAAGACAAGGGAAAAAAAGAAAGAAAGGGAAAAAGGGAAAAGAGAAGAGAAAAACCAGGCTAAAAGCAGAAGATTTTTGCTTTTCCCTCCGCCACCTTCGTATCACCCCCACCACAGCATCGACGACATCCAAGACTCATCCAAGCTGCGGCGCGGCGTCCCCGTGGCCCACAGCATCTTCGGCATCACCCAGACCATCAACTCGGCCAACCTAGGCTACTTCCTCGCGCAGCGCGAGCTCGAGCAGCTCTCCAACCCGCGCGCCTTGGCCATCCACACCGAGGAGCTCGTCAACCTCCACCGCGGGCAGGGCATGGAGCTGCACTGGCGCGAGTCCCTCCAGTGCCCGACCGAGGCCGAGTACATGGGCATGGTCCGGAACAAGACGGGGGGGGGGGGGCTCTTCCGGCTGGCCATCTGCCTGCTGCAGGGGGAGAGCGGCAGCGACGCCGACTACGTGCCCCTCGTCGACACCCTGGGCGTGCTCTTCCAGATCCGCGACGACTACCAGAACCTGCAGAGCGACGTCTACACGCCCGGAACAAGGGCTTCTGCGAGGACATCTCCGAGGGCAAGTTCTCGTACCCCGTCATACACAGCATCCGCGCGCGGCCGGGCGACCTGCGCCTCCTCAACATCCTCAAGCAGCGGAGCGAGGACATGATGGTGAAGCAGCATGCCGTGTCGTACATCCAGTCTACGGGGAGCTTCGCGTTTTGCCGCGACAAGATGGATGCGCTGGCGAGGGAGGTGGGCGTGCGGTTGGCCGCTCTGGAGGGGGATGGCGCGGCACGAGGGGGTACGCTGCGGGCTGTGCTGGGGCTTTTGGATAGCAAGACGACGACTTGAACGAGAGGCTGAAGAGGTTGCAATCTTGGGTAGTAGTCGTCGTCGTCGTCTTGTGCACAATATATGTTGTATTGTATGCAGGTAGTCACGTGGGTGGATTCGACACTGCTGCGGCAGCCTTTGCGTCATGCCAGGGCGCAGACCAGCCAATCGTTTGTTGTCTTTTCAGTCCGCCCGCGCATGGGTGGCTGTCTCTTTCCCCTCCATCTTTGTCCTAATCCCTGTTCATATCACCATCTGCAGGTACTTGGGTACATGGGTGGGTGGTGAGTAGTAGGTGAGTTAGGTAGGTACCTGTTTGTGTCATGTGAGTCCACGTGCATCAGTGCGACATGATTTCTTTCGAAACCCATCAGAGTGTATCTTTAATGTGATGAGTTAATACCACATCAACTACCGACATGTTCCCCACAATGCTTTCTTTCTTCTGTCCAAGAAGAAGCATCTCAGACATGCATGCAATCGTGCACGAGCGTTTTTAATGTCATGTGATTGGTCTTTATCCGATGACGTGGGTCTTTGTCACGAGTACTCGAATCTCAGATCTGCCGTCTCGGGAAAAACAAAGAGCAAGGAAAAAAAAAAGCACACGGGATGACAAGTCACGACACGGGACTGATGATCGTGCCATTAAAACTGATGATTATGCCATTAAAACTGATGATTATGCCATTAAAACTGATGATTATATGATTAAAACTGATGATTATACGATTAAAACTGATGATTATACGATTAAAACTGATGATTGTGCCATTAAAACTGATGATTGTGCGATTAAAAAAAATGCAACTCTGGGCTATTTCCCCCCCTTGTCTTGCATGACGTGAGACGGGAGATGGACGGGGCAGATTTGACGGCACCTTCCTCTTTTTTTTTTTTTTTTTTGGCCTTGCATGCTGCGCCTTGCATCCATGATCAATGGGAAGGCGCCAGTGCCATGACCTACCTGCCTGGCGTAAACAACATGTACGTCATCGTGGGCAACAAGATACTTGTGGATCAAATCCAAGCTGGAAAAAGAGTTTCTAAATTCCCCTTCTCTGTCTACAAAGGCACCTACTTCTTACCAAGGTAGTAGGTACCAAGGTACATAATGTATGTGGTAGGTATGCATACTTCATTAACCAATTGACCATACGGGTCAAAAGGAGGATGCACATCCCTTGTGGGTGTGCTGTGCAATTTGCCTCATATGCCTCTATCCTCAACACGTATAACCCTCGCAAGACCGCGCTAGCTAACGCAGTAGTAAAGTAGGTACCTAGGTACCTACCCAAGTCAGGTACTTAAGTACTCTCTACTTGGCATCCATGCTGCTGCTACGGTACATGCATCCTCCCTCCATTTCTATCCACATCAAGCACTAGCAGGCACGTACTTGCATTATACTCAATCTTCAATCCTCTTCTGCAAGGAGCGGGCTGTAATACGACGTCTGATACACGCCCGTCTCCTCGGTATACACAAACGACGAGTAGCCGTGGATCGTTTTCTCGCCGTCATGCGTTGGCGGTCCACTGGTTTAAAAAAAAAAGGGGTTAGTAGTAACCTGTTGGGCAGGCTTGCAGCAAGAACTAATGCATGGCAGGCCAGACAAAACAAACCAAACCAAACCAAAAAGAAAAGAAAAGAAAAGAAAAGAAAACCATACAATGCATCTCGGAAAACCTTGCCGTATGTTCCAGCCTCCCCCCATGGGTGCTGAACCATGCGAAAGTTGGCCTCATAGTTGCGGATCGCCTCCTCATCGCTCCCGATATAGTTCCACACCGGCAAATGCGCCTTCACAATTGGAACGTCGTCTCCCGGCCTCAGCTCTAGGCAAAAATACAGCTTATGAGGTAAGATGCTCGAATCCTTCCTGGCAGTCTCAAAGTCATCGTCCGGGATGCCCTCTGGTCTTTGAACAAAGAGGTGCCAGATGCTGCGCAACATTTCCAAGCCCTTGAGGCGTTCTTCATCCTGGACTTTTCCCCCAAGCGTAATGTGCCTCTGCACCGTGCGAAACGAGTTACTCATGCTGTGATAGTAGATCTTTACTCGTGCCTCGGAGAGGTGAGCTTCGTCGACGCAATCAACGGCTACAATGTGTAGAGGAAGGGGATCCGAATTATCATCAAAGAACCTGATGCCATAAACCAAGGTCAGCTATCCACCATGCATGGAAACGAAAACGGACATTTGGGGAGCCCATGTTTTTCTCGGGTTGGGTGGAGAAGAGTAGCTTGTTTCTTCCAGACCCCCTTGATTGTTTTCTGGTCGTACTTCTCCATCATGTCAATCGCCTCCGGTTTAAAGGCTGGTGTCATACGTCGGAGCGTATCCCAAAGGAGGTCTCCCACGCTCACGCCAGTCAGAATCTCCTTGGGCTTGAGGTTTACGTAGAGCTTCGCGGATATCTCGGGCCCCTTGAGGTCAAACGCCATCATGCCAAAGATGAGCATCTCGGGGGGTGGCGCAACCACGGCTTCCGGTACAGTGTTGCGATAATATTCAGGCACCATATCCAGGACTTGCCGGGCTTCCTCCGGCGTAGGCCCGAAAGCAGAAAATAAGACGTCGCTCCATTTCGTCGAGTAACCAAATCTCGCAGAGAGCTTGGCCACCGTGTCCTTGGCGATTTGAACGGCCAAGGGGTCGCCTCTGCTTTTCCCGCCCGTGTCACCGAGAACCTCGATGCCGTATCGTACGCGGTTGATTTTCGACGTCAAGTTGATGCTCGGCTGCAGCGGACAGCCGGTATGCGTCATGGCCGAGGGCGCGGGAGCCCTGCACGGCCGAGGACCAAGAAGGGGTATGATCAGCTCTGACAGAGTCTGGAGCTGAACGTTAATGTCTGCCTCGGAATAAGATCCGGCCGCACGCAGGAGCGATTCAATCGGCGGCCGGCAGACCTTTGTCCAGTACCGGATGTCCGCTTCCCTCTCGGTGGCGTCATGAACCTCGCCGACAGCTCTCGTCTTGTCCACGCTCATTATGGCTTCTCACGTGGAATGGACTGAAGCAGGAGAGACCGTCTACAGGACCGAAAAATATGAACATTAAAAAAGGGGAAGAAGGAAAGAAGGGCAGGGATGAAGGTGGTTTTATCATCTTTTTTGTTAGCGGAAAACCCGCGGGGGGCGGAGGAATGGCAAAGACGAGGACATCCTTGTTAGACTATCCACCACGGATGAAACAAGAACGAGGCCCGAATTGGACCTTGATCAGCCGATCACCCCCATGTCTTTTTGGGCGCTAGAGAAAGGCAGTGTGCGTGTTTTGGCGAGCAATCTGCACGGGATCACGGATTAGTAGACCTCGTCCTTGTAGAACATCTGTCCAAGACAGCGCAAAAGGCCTCGCCAGTGAATGTAAAGGCCCATCAGTGGCAGTAGTTGAGTGGTGTAGTACCGACGGTCGGAAAAGGAGAAGGGGGGCGTGTGTGCAAGGACTCAACCTGCTTCGGCCCGTACGGAAATGTGACTGCTCACATGCGATGCTACGGCGGCATCAAATGGAATATGAGGTCAACAAACCGTCTTGTCCGCGGCTCGGGAAGCAATCCAACCATAGTCACATCCGGTGAGAGATATGGACAAGCGCCACACATGATGTCAAGCTGCTTGCGAACTCGTTTCCAGCCGTCTGAAACAATGTGCACGTATGCGCGGCATGCTTATTACAAAACTAAGTGGCTGAATTGTGTCGTGGAAACGGCTGCCAAGGAAAGGAATGCATACATACACCTGCTACCATCAGGAGAACGCTAAACGCTAGCCCCTCTTTTCCAACGTCCTTCGTGTGTAGCTCCTCCGTCGAATCATGGTGTACCATATCAATAATCACGCAAGGCCACATAGGGCATTCCCTTTCTTCCAGCAGCATAGAACTCATTCGCCGTTGCGACGGCGCAGGAGGATGGTTGCCGTGTGGTTGGGTAGGATCTTATCCCCGTGAATGGTATTAGGAGGACGCCCTGACGGGAAGTCTCCCTTCAGCTTGAAGTCGTACTCTAGCAGGATACGGCTTGTGATTGCCTTGATCAAGTACTGCGGAGTGTTGCCAGGTTAGCTCAACGCGATTCATAGTCCGAGGCGGGCCTGGACAGGATTCAACTGGGCATTAAGGAAAAAAAAAAAAAGGGGGGGGGGGGGTAGAAGGAGCAGAAAAAAGGAGCACAAAAAAAGAGCACAAAAAAGGAGCAGAAATCACGCACGGCAGCGAAAAACCGTCCTGGGCAGGCATATCGACCAAGCCCAAAGTGAAGGTTGGCAGCACTGCTGTTCGCAAACGATGTCGGCACAGTGCTCTCCTGTTCGGTCCATCGGAGGGGCATGAACAAGTCGGCATCGGGGAGGATATCAGTGTCTGTGTTTATGCATCTTGCCGCAATGCCAATTTGCTGTCCGGGTTGAAGCTGGAAGCCATCCGATAAAGTGACTGGACTCCGAACAAGGCGTCTGAAGGTGTACTTTTTTTTTTTTTTTTTAATTTTTGAGAGGGACCAGTCACTTCAGGTCAGCTTTTCTGCTTGTTTCCCATTCAAAACTCGGAGGAGCTGCATGGAAGTGGTCTTTGACATACATTCTCCTACGGGGTTGACACGCTGAGACTCTCTCATGAGGCTGTCCAGCTGCTTCATGTCCAGCATGGACTGCTGCGTGATGCTCGCCCAGCCGTCCTTTAGAACAAGCTCCTGCTCCTTGCGTAGTTTCTCCTGGAGTCCCTGGTCGGCGATCATGTCAAAGAGCATATGCGTGGTTGCCATGGCCGTTGTGTGAACGACGGCCATGCTTAGGATGCCGAGCGTGCGGTTGCCGAGCGCCATTGGTTCGGCCTCTTCCTCTGTTCTGGCCAGCTCGATGCACCACTGGAGGAAGTCATCGCGCTTGATGTCCTGAGAGGCATCTTTTCGCTTGCCGATTTCTGAAAGGAGGAGGTTCTGGATGTAGAGCATCTGCCGGCGGGCTTCTTGCACGGTGGAGATCCAGCGTCCGAGGTAAGGCGTGATGGAGTGGCCGAGAGAACGGGATGTGGATATTGTGCGGAAGACGTTGCGACTGTACGAGGCCGACGTTTCGACAAAGTCGTCGTTTCGGCAGATGGGTTCGCTGACGAAGAGCCTTGCCGAGGCGCGGGTTGCCATGTCGAGAACCGTTGCGTAGGGGTTCACGGAGATCCAGCCGTTTTTTGCTGCGCACCCTTGGATGTCAGCTGGCCCGTGTCAGACGGACGTTTTGCCTACTCTGATGATGGTAAACAAAGGAGAGAACAAAAAGTGGCCTACCGTGATCAAGGGGCAAGGCTCGCCCAAAGGCATGGTTGAGCTCGTCCACCAGTATTGGCAAGAATTGTGCTAGCCCATGCTTAGTATATGCCCTTTGTATATTGCAATTTTTCTTCCTTTTTCAATTGTACATACCGAGTCTCGGATTCAAGCGCCTCTGTATAGCATGCGTGTGCAGCTCGCTCCCAAGCAGGATGTTCGTGACTTTGCCCGCATTATCGCCGAAGCTCGCCGTCAAGGGGTCCAGCTTGTCGCTTGTGACGGCTCGTAGCTCAAGGGCGTACTTTAACGGAATCACGACAAGATCCATGTCCATTTTGAGGAGCCTAAACGGTTGATGCTTGTACTGTGCGTGGCCAACGTCAGGTCAGAGGCTTTGGTTGATGCATGCGGGACAGGCGTTTGAGCTTGAATGGAGAGGTTGGCTCCACGCGTTCGAGATGTAACAGATGGATAGATACCTTTTCGTAGCCATGCCTGACAAGACGTACGGCGTGGCGATTGTAGCTCAGCCGGTCGAAGAACTTGGGGAATATCGCCGGCCAGCACCGGATGGTTGGGATGCCGTCCTCGTGTTTGGCCCCGACCTTGTAAACGAGGTACCACAATATGCCGGCGCCGGCTGCTACGAGGTGTAAGAGGAACATGGTATTCTTCAAGCGACGAGTGTAGTAAGACTAGTTTCTTTGCTTCTTTCTTTTGCTCTCTCGAGAAATTAGGTTTTCTTTGTGTGTGGGGGGGGGAGAGAAAAGGGCCTCAATTTTGTATGTTTCAACATCGTGAAGTTTGGACAAAGGACACTTGCAGGAACGAGGCGGTATAGTAGAGCGGGCAAAAAGAAAAAGAAAAGTTATCAATAAAATCGACAAGACCCGATGCTTTCCTGGCCGCGTCTGATGTAATGCAAGGAATCAGGGACGTTGCAGACCCCCGTTCTTTTTTCCTCGGGCCTATTTCGCCTTCTGTCGTGGGAGGGGGGTAGGTCATGGTTGCAGTCGATACCTCGCGCGGCTGAGGGACGGAACCAGCTTTCTCCATCTCGGCTGCCGGACGGGGGTGGTGTGGATGTATTGACAGGACCGTCATGGGCTTCAAGATGGGATAAATTAATCTGTGTAGAATGTTGAGAGACATTTTCTCTGGCCAGGTGCAACCTTGACAGCTGCAGCCTGCCACTGGACCGTAGGGCTGGCCAGGGACGTGACAGCGTCGGCTTATCAGGTGCATGCAGCTGCTATTGGTCGGAGCATATGCATACTAGTTGGAATCAATTGCATTTGATAGCTCGTATCCAATCCGCCCTCTGTCAACCGGGACCGCAAACGGCTTGCGTATCGTCTCCCTGCACTTTCGTAAGTGACATACATGCTGCTGCCTTCATCATTGCCCGGTCCCCCACGGATGGGGTGAATTTTGGCACCCTTCACCTTCACTATACAGTATGGCCAGCAAGGCATGCACCAGACAACATTTAAAACAGTCTAAAGCGTGCGCAGAAATCGACGGGCCTTTTGCGGGACTGCTGGCGTCTACCTGTCGACCAGCTTCATCACCTCTATCCCGTCGGTGCTTGCGGAGAATAGCCTGAAGGCCCATCATGTTGATTGAACGATATGACCTGTCCGACTTGTACTCCGTCCTGATGGGTGCCGTAGTCGGCACCATCATGGTCGGTGTGCTGTTCGCTCGATACGTTGATTACCCCGTAACGGTGCGAGCTCCTCCCCCTCCTTGTCCGGTCATGTTGTGCTCTCAAAAAGCTGATTCAGACGTCCTGAAGGTGGGCGTGCCCATTGTCGGCGTGGGTGTCCGATATACTAAATGGCTGGCGGCTGTGGTGAATGTGTGGTCTTACAGACAGTCCGTCCTCGAGGGCTACAACAAGGCAGGTCGACGACGCGAACCCGTAACTCTTCTGCGAACAAAAAAAAAAAAAAAAAAAAAAAAACCGCTATTCCAGTCAAGCTGATTGCTCTCGGGTGCTTAGTATGGCGACTCTATGTTTCAGATACCCACCCTGAGGCGGATGGAAGTATTCATATGTGATCGACAGATGACTAGAGAATACCAGAACGTGGATGACAGCCGTTTGTCTTTGAAAGCTGTCATGGCTGAGGTATCTCTTGACCCCTTTTGCTCCGCTTTCCCCCCTCAGTTTCACAATAGAAAATTATCACAGCTGAGCCGCCGAGAAAAAAAAAAAAAGGAGTTTCAATTTAGATATTTGCTCGCAGGCTTCCACGGAGCCAGGATGCTACCACTTGTGGTCATCGCCAGAGCCATGAACTGGCAGAAAAGACGGGCAGACAAACCCGATGACCCCTTTTTCGAAGCCTTTTCTGCCGAGTTCGTCACTAGCTTCGAGGAAGAAATACAACGACTGGCGCAAGGTTGTCACAGTCGGTCAACTGCCTCGTCGTTTCTCCCTGGGACCGGCCCGGATGCGGCATCCCGTCAAGGGTGGCTTGCCGTACCCTGTTTCCCCTTTGCTCTGAAGCTGATTTCGCGACTGACTACATACTCCTTGTTCGGCGAATCTCTGTGCAGAAACGAGGAGTTCCTTGATTTGAGCCGTCGTTTTGGCGACACAGTTCCGAGAGACGCCACGGTACTACTCGCGGTGCCGAGCTGGGCAAGGTCGTAAGCATATCGAACCTACGAAAAAATGTCTTGCCTAGAGAACAACACGCTGAATTGACATGGGTTCATTCTAGTTCTCTCGCAAAGTTCTTGGCTGCTCCGCGACTTTTGAAAAAGCTGCAGGAGATTCTTCGCGCTGAGACGAAAAAAAGAAGAGACTGTTGTGAGAAGAATCCCATGAAGGTGTGAGAGCTTCGGTGGCAAACCACCTGGCCGCAGTTTGCATTGCTGACGTATGCCTAGGATGTCTTGGATTTCACCATGGATTGGGTTGATAATCATCGTGACGCCGTGTATAACGATGAGCATATTGTTGAGATGATGATCAACCTGATTTTCGCGGCCGTGCATTCTTCGAGTCAAGCATGTTCTCCCCCTGTTTGCCTCGTGTCTATCAGACGGGTTGGTCCAGCCTCGCAAGTTGAAAGCTGACCATGGATGGCCCTCCCTAGCTATTGGTCCATACTATATTCGAGCTTGCCACACGTCCCGACTATGTTGTTTCCCTTGGAGAGGAGGTGAGGCAATGTTTTGATGAGCACGGACAGGGTACGAAATTGGCGCTGGACTCCATGCATAAGATGGATAGTTTCATCAAAGAAACGCAGAGGTGCAATCCTCTCGATGCAAGTATGACTTGTCATCCATCCTTGGCCCTCAACATATGTTTCCATTTGTGTACGATTCCTGTGTGCTCATATTCATTTCGCGAGCAGCATCCCTGGGACGACTGGCGCTCAAGGAATTCACCTTTTCCAACGGTCTGCACATCCCCCAGGGAACTTTCATCTATACGCCAAATTCTCCGATTTACAGCGACGAGCGATATTACCCCAATCCCAAATCCTTTGACGGCCTTCGATTTTACAGGATGCGGAGTGACCCGGAGCTGAAGTACACCTGTGATTTGACCGTGACGGGTGAGTATAGCATGCATTTCGGCCACGGCCGCCATGCCTGTCCGGGTCGATTTATGGTCTCGGACGAGGTCAAGTTGGCCATGGTGCGCCTCTTGCTGCACTTCGAGTTTTGCATAGAAAACTTCGGGCCTCGGCCGAAGAACTTTGTCTTTGGCAAGTTCATCATGCCCGACATGACTGCCAAAGTTTGGCTGAGAGAGTCCGCTAGGGGCAATTGATGTATTTACCTTTGAATTCTGGACAAGAGGGCGGTTGCGAATTGCTGTGTTGATCACGTTGTAACGTCATGAAAATTGACTTTTGGGTCAAGAAATCTTGGCGTCGGCGCAAAACATGATGATGAGGACGCTGTCGGCAGTATGGACATGATTATGCATGTTGAAGTGTAGAATGAGAGAGTAGAGTATGATTAGACGTTTTTGCTTCCCATGATGTAGGCCGTTGATATGCATGGTGAATGGCAAGCCCGTGGGCTCAATGGTCCAATATCCCATCGGCTCAATGGCCCAATATCGCAGGTCTCTGGCTCATTGGGTTTTGAGTTTGGGACACGGGATATGGCGCTGCGGGAGGACGCGCACCGTGAATGTACTCCCAGATGCGGAGGCATTGTCCACCGCAGGCAGCCACGAGTGTAAAATAGTTCAAGACGGGTCTGCATCTGCTCCGTTTGCCTCGGACGTTTGCCTCGGACCGGTGTTTGTTGGAGAATGGCTTCGTGTTTCGTCACCACATTGCGGTCACTTATTTGCTCGTCACCTTCCGTACCGGCTGTTGAATATATATTCTTTCAGGGGAGTTCGGAATGAAGGTCTGGTATAAGAGCTCTATTCTTTCGGCTAGCCATGTCGGTTAGACAAGTCGCCAGTATATGATGAACATGTAAAGTTGTTAAGAGACGGAGCCCCGCGTGAAGATGCAACTTTGTCCGTTGATATGGCCTTTCAGAGGTATAGGGTTATACGCCCTAACGAAGATTCACGGGGACCTCGAGCGGTGCGCTCGCGGGAATTGCCAAATTGGCCTTGCAGAAAGCTGGTTGCGTTGTTATCCCTCTGCTGATGCAGTCGTTTGGGACCTCTCCCATGTTTTGCCCCTTGCCAAGGGGATGATCGGCAAGCAACATGGCCCACGGGAAGCGCGTTGAAGTTTGCATGTGCATACGACTTGGCGCTGACTTTGTCACATTTGCTTGGTGGCTCGATTGCAGTCTGTGGCCGGGGCAGAATCGTCAACAGATGAGGGTATCTACTTCACGCGAGACAGACGATTCGTACCAGATCGGCGGTTGGGTGGGAAGAAAGGAGGTGCGCGCAGCCAGTCGAGGGGTTCCAACGGGGTGGACCGGGGAGCGAGTCTGGCAAAAGTATCTTTTCTGTGATTCGGGACACAGCCGGGGAATGAGAGAGATTGTTGATAGTTTGAGTCGGAGGCGAGTACTGCATGCACGGGGTGGTGGCTAGAAGCTGGCGGGACGATGAAGCCAAAGTGAGGCTGATTCCTTCGGGTGACTGTTAGGACGTGGCCGAGGATAATTGCCTTGTAAGGGCACGATTTGATTCGAGTCCGCTTGTGGCTTTCCGTCGAATGCGTACAACCGGTCTTGTCGCCATCGGCATGTTTTGGTCATGCGCCTTTGTTATGGAGTTTGTTTGTTCATGCCTTGCGCTTAAACAAACAACAACACCAACTGCATCACGAACCAGGCGTACTGAAGATTGCCACTCACTACTCTCCCGTTTACCGAGCAACCGGAACGGACGGATGTGTGTTGCGGGTGGCCAGGCTCATGCCATCATTCAGCTCGCTGGCGGCTCATTGTGGTCTTGCATAGTTTAAACTTCAAGGCCGTGATGATTCCGGTTTTATGCCCGACCTGGAACGATGCCAGCACATTGCTACTGCCCATAGTAAAAGTTTCTAAACATGTGTCATTCTCTGTCTAATGATTGACTTTTTACCTACAACCAATGCTCAACAGACGCAAACTTGTTCAAATGGAGGGTCATCGTGCTGCTAGTATTCATAAACCGCTTTGGTCGAAAGTTAGTTTTTAGGTTTATTGTTGCCGCCAGTGCTTTTCTCATGCCGCTCTGGTTTCTTGCGCCCACGGCTCGCCGCCTTGTCGGGAGGTTTCGACGACATGTCCTGGCTAATAGGATGGCGGTCAGTCCGAGACTGTTGGAGACGCCGTCAAGTTTACGTATATCGCGTGGAACACAAAACAAAAAGTCCCTGAGACGAACCTCGGCTCGTGGGATGACTGAGAAGCTGTCACCGCTATGAATTGTCCGTCTTGGCCACCTTTGCTGCCGCCGTCGCCCTTTGAGTGAGCCCATCGTTGAGAAGGCTGTGGCAAAAGAATCCGACCGATGCATGCCCCGCGAAATGGGCAACAGCTCGCGTATATATATGTCTGAGATTATGGGCCGCAGCCATGATGCTTTTTTGATGCCGTTTATTTCATCTCTGCGTATGCGTTTGATGGAATGGGAGTTTGGGTTACAAGAAAATGAGATAGATGTCCATGGCATCATTTGGTTTGGTGCGGGAAAGGATGCAGCCAATGGATCTCGTTCAATTCTGATGTCATCACCTGATCGTCATTGGGGAAAGGGGAAAAACAATGTGCCGGGATGAACGTCTTCACTCTTTGTTTGCCTCTCTTTCTGTCAAGGAACCTACCGCATGTACAACAGGAGTTTGATGAATGGCGCGCCACCCACAAATCGATGCCATCATCGATTTTGGAAGCTTTCAACGGATCAAACGAGGTTCATGTCAGTGACGACGATGGGCGGGGCAGCCACATTCACGTTGGAATCGACAACTGGCAGCACTCCCGCAGATGAGCAAAAGAAAAAAGAAAAAGAAAAAGAAAAAGAAAAAGAAAGAGAAAAGGAAAGAGAAAGAGAAAG
>AFQZ01000285.1:0-50947 GCA_000222935.2 Aciculosporium take MAFF-241224
GAGATACTTTATAAGAGTAAATAAAGCTTTAAATATTTCTAATAACACTTTAAATCTCTAGTTCCTAATAGCAGATTTATTAGAAGAATAAAAGAATAAAAGCTTTATAGTCTTAAAAGCCTTAAATTATAGAGCATTAGGTTATAAAAATAAGAATTCTTAGGAATCTAAGTGTTTTAAATCTTCTAAAAATAAAGAAAAAACAGAGTCTTTCTTTAAAAAGTCCTCTAATAAAGGGAATAACGCAAGACCTAAGAAAGTTTATTAGAAAGGCAAAAAACCTTCTAAGAAGGTAGCAGAAGAAGGATTAAATAGTTTTTTTATATTAGGTAACTATAATCTCTCTAATAGGGTATATAACCTAGAGAATAATAGTAATAGTAGCTCTAAAGCTTTTAATTTAAAAGCCTCTTTAGAATTAGATATAAAAGAGGAAATAACCACTCCTAAGGTTACTTTAAAAGCTATAAATTATAGCTATAGTTATAAAGGCATAAGGCATGCTTTACTTTATAATACTAGTTCTATAGTATATTTAGTAAATTCTAAAGAAAATTTAAGTAACTATATCCCATATAAAAAGGGAGAAGCTAAGCTTATTATAACTACTAGAGGAAAAATCTACCCTAAGGGCTATAGTAATGCTAAATTCTAGGTACTTTATTACTTAAAACCTAAAAAATATAGGACCCTTACTCTAAAAGGGGCCCGATATTTCCCTAAGCTAAATATTAATATCTATAGTGGTTTAAAATACTATACTTTAGGGGGTTATATTATAAAGAATAACCTATACCTTATAAATAGGTCCTATATTAGTATCTTAAACTATAAGAAATATGGTTTTTTCTTTTAACTTTAGGGCTAGCATATACTTATATTATAGAGTAATAATAGTAATAGTAGCTATTACTTTAACTATTTTATTTATTAAGCTAGCCACCCTATAGAGGTTTAGATACCCTCTAAAGAGCCTATTTAGGGCTCTAATACTAAGGATTTTGGGGATTTAGAGGGGGATTCCCCTATAGCCCCTCTTCTTATAGAGTTTATAGTCCTAAGCTAGGTCCCCTAAAGGAAGCCCCCTAGGGGATAGGAATTAAGCTTAAAAGAGCTATTAGAGCCCCTAGGAGCCTTTAAGGCCTAGTAGGGGGCTAGGGGAGGAGGCCCTATATCTTTCTTTTTATCCTATAAGGATTTACAGATAAATCCTTAAAACCCTTATTTAAAGCTATTAAAATTAGCTAGAATTTAGTATATTTAATTAGGGCATATAAGGCTTATATTACTAAAGAAAACAGCCCTAATTACTAAAGGAATCTCTAATTTTTTAGAGGTTAAAAATTAGGATTTTAGGTGCTTAGCTTGTAATTTAGCTAAGATTACTAAAAGACCTAGTAAACAACCTATTCCTAACCCCCCTAAGTCTCTAGATTATATAAAGGGGAACACCCTAAAAATTAGTCTATTATCCTATAATAAGTAGTTAGTAAGTCTTATTTTAATAAATAGAAAAAGTTACTATAAATGGTGCTTTTTAATAGCTAATAAGAAAGGTAATACTGTTTTTATAGTATTAAAGGGATTCTTTAGAGGGCTTAAAAATCAGTATAGCACTTACTCTAAATACTTCCATTTTAATAGGGAATTAGAGGTTGATTTTAGTAGCTAAAATTGGCTAGTAAAGAAGGGAATTAAATTTATAACTTTTAGCCCCTATATCTATAAGTAAAATAGGCTAGCTAAGCGTTCTATATAAACTATTATAGATAGATTATAGGCTACCCTATAGTGGGCAGGCTTACCTCTTTATTTATAGTGCTTTACCCTCCCTGCTATTATTAATTTAATAAATATAATAGTAAATAGCACTAAATCTAAGAGCCTAGCTTAGATACTTTCTAAGGAATTTAATTACCTTATAGAGGATAATTTTAGCTTTATTAGAGCTATAGGATTATATTATTAGGTTCTAATTCCTATAGAAAAAAGGGTAAAAGCTTAAAAGCTAGCCCTTAGGACTATCTCTAGAAGGTTGCTCTTAACCTTAGGTTTAAAAACCTACCTTATTTATATTTCTTTTAAAAACTTAGTATTTAAAACTAGTTTTTTAAAGATTATAAAGCCTATAGGACCTATATCTAGGGGCCTACCTAGATATCCTATAGGGGATTTAGAAAGGGACTTTATCTTAAAACCCTTTAACTAGAATAATCCTTTAAAGGGAGAAAGCTAAAATTATAATTCTGACCTTATTATAAAGGATTTTCCACAAGAGGACTACCCTAGACCTTAGGATCAAATGGTTACTCTAGAGTCAGAGCCAGAATCAGAGCCAGCCGCAGTTTTAAAGCCGGATATTTTAAAAGATGCCCCTTCTAAAGAAAATTCAGATAAAATAGATATTAATATAGCACTCTTAATAAAAGAGATTTGCTATAATGCCTAACAGAAGCTAAAGAATAATCAGCCTACCCTAGACCCTAAATCTTGGATGTAAGCTTTAAAAAGTCTATAAAAGAAGGAATAGCTTAAAGCTATATATAGCGAATTTAAACAGCTATTATAGTCCAGAACCTTTAACTTTATAAGTATTAACTAAGTTTCTAGAGGTTAAAAAATCCTAAAGAATAGGCTAGTTTTAAAGCTTAAGAAGGATAAAGAAAATAATTCTTTAAAGTATAAAGCTAGGCTAGTAACTAAGGGTTTTATATAAATAAAAGGTTTAAATTATATAGAAACCTTTACTATAACTAGTATTCCCCCTAGCTAGCGGATTTTACTAGCCCTAGCTGCTTAGTATAACTAGGAAGTTAAATAAGTTGATTTTATAGGTGCTTTTCTAAATAGTACCTTAAAAGAATTAATTTATATATAAATTCCAGAGGGATTTACTAAATTTATAGAGGCTAACCTATCCTAAGTTAATATAGCTAAGAAGTATAGTTCTACGGCTTCTATAAATTGAGTAATTATACTAAGAAAGTCCTTATATAGTGTCTAAAGCAAAGCTTTAGAGAGTTGTTATGGGATAATCCGCGATGTCGGATCCCCACCTATATAGGACGGATTTGTTATATAGCTAGTAAGACTTAAGAATAAATAATAACCTTATAGAATGTACTTAACTATATAACTTAATAACAGTATATATAGGTGCGTTAATAACCATTTTATAATAATATTAATAACAGCTTTACGGTTGCTTTTAACTAACTATATAATGATCTTACTATATAATAACTAATAGTAATTACTTATATTCTTTATATAAGGTTTTAACTAAAAATTAAGGACTTACTACTTTTAGTTAGTAAGATATACTAAGTTAAATTACTAGATTACTAGGTCCTAACTAGTAAGGCTATAATAGTTAAAAAGTTAGAGTTACTATTATTAATAAGCAAGGCAGTATACTAAAATGTTAGATTTACTACCTATAGTAAGGCTGTTACGTGGTGGGATCATCACGTAGTCAGTTGGAAGCAACCGTAAAGCTGTTATCAATGTTATTATAAATAGGTCATTAAACGCACCTATATATACTACTATTAAGTCATATAGTTAAGTGCATTCTGTATAAGTTATTATTATTATTAAGTCTCACTAGCTATATAACAAATCCATCCTATATAAGTAGGATCCGATATTACGGATTATCCTATAACAAGTGCCCCTCCCTTAAAGATAACCATCCCAGTCATCCTCTGGATCTATCTAAGCTAGTATTAATAAAGAAAAACTTTTATCTATAAAAGAAAGCAATTTAATCTATAAAGTATCCTCCCTATATTAGTCTGATCATAGCTAATCTGCCGGAAACGTTACCTAATAATAGTAAATAATCTAATAATAACCACTTGTAAAATTCAAAGATAAATAAACATCTCAGTCTAAGCAAAATAAACCATAACAAAAGGAAATTTAATCTAAGTAGCATAAATATATTAACTATAGTTAGATCCGTCCTAGTTATACCTAGATATTCACTTCTTAAAGTCCTTATCTGCATAAGCCTTATAAACTTATACTATAATCCATTAATAGAAATATAAATTACAGAACGTCTCTATCTACTTATATTGTTATAGCTATAAGTAGCTTATTAGAGAGTAACTATTATTACTAGTAACCTCTGGTAATATACTTCTAGAAGTTGCCATATTATAAGTGATTCTCTCGTCTATAGTGTTATAGTTATATCGTAATAATGCTACTAACTATTAACTATAGCAATAGCTTGCGCAAAGGGATAGAAAAAAACTTAGGTCTAGCTAAAAATAATAATATTATGCTTCTAAAGACCTAGTAAACTAATAAAAGGAAGCTATATAAAGGGAAAAGAGTTAGGCTATAGAAAAAGAGGCTTTCCTCTTAAATATAGGAAAGGTAGCCTATGCCCTTCTTTAAGGTATGTTAAATATCTTAAGTTATCCTCTGCTTCTAACCTTATATATAAAGGTCCTTTATACGTTTAAACCAGGCATGTTGAAGGTTATTCTATAGGGGTTATTAGGGCATTATCACTTTTAGGCAAAAGACAGCTACTAGCTATACCATCTTATCCTTACTAGAGGTAAATTTTTCCTTTGCCTAAGCTATATAATACAGTAACTATAAGGAAAGCAACAGTCCTCTAGATATAACCTTCCTATAATTAATCCCTTTACTAAGATGCCCTTTATAATACAGGTAAACCTTTAATTTAAGCTATATGTTTTGTAATTAGATATTAATTTGCCTAGAGCCATGCAATATTTAGGACTACTTCTAATAGCAGATAGCGTGATATATTAGTAAAATTTTAGTCCTTATACTACTATATAAGGGTCTGCTATTTGTCTAATATTTCAGCTAATTCCGCGTTCTTAGTTATAGAATCCGTTATTGTTTTCTGCCTTTTTATAGTACTGCTAATATTATGCCTATTTTTAGAAAGCATCTTTTATTTTGCCTTTTTTAGTAATAACTTAGTTAAGCTTATATTAGATATAGTTGCCTTTATTACTTCTATAGCTAACCTTATTTTTCTAGTAGTAGGTAAATTTAGTTTAACTAGGCTAGTTAGCTTCTTTCTTTTTATAGAAAAGGTTATCTTTCTAGCTACAGATTCTAGTAAAGGCGTTTAGGGAGTAGGCCTAGTAGTCTTAATATTTCTAGCCTTATTCTCTAGTACTACTACTCTAGCTAAGGTCCTTATAATATACTTATTAATAATCTTAAGACTAGCTTTTACTATACTAAAAGCCTTCTTATAGGCCTTAATATCCCCTTTAACTATATTAGTTCTATTTTTAAGTTTACTAAATTATATATTAGTAGCTTAGTCTACTAACCTTAACTCTATCTCCTTTAAAATAGTCTTTCTAGCCACTGCTTTACTTATTAGCCTATATTATTTAGCTAAACCTTGGATTAGATTCCTCTAGTCTGCTAGTTCCTTCCTTAGTATATTAGTATTCTGTTAAGTGGTTATGGTTTTATGCTCTTTATTAGCATTAATAATTACCTATTAAAAGCCTATACTTAAGAGATTAACCTATCCTATAGTAGCTAGGGCCCTAGCTATAAAGCTATTAATGCCTCCTAACTTATTATAATATCTAGCTATAAGCACTTTCTCTTTTAATAGTAATCCTAGTTATTACTCTCTAAATCCGGCTTAGTTATCTATCTATTTACTATTAAGGAATCATACTATTACCTACTTAATACAGAGTTTTATATTCTAGATAACTAGGGTATTAGCCAGGCATTTAGTCTTCTTTTGCCTATTATTATTAGCTACTAGAATTAATTCCTCTATAAGGAAAATCTATTATACTACTCTAATCTATAGTGCATATATAGGGTCTGTTTTTATAACAAAAAATCCATTTCTATTAATTTATACCCCCTAGGCTATAAAATCTTTAGAGCAAGTATAAATAGTATTTATTATACTTTATGTGCCATCTCTAGCCTAATATTGCTATATACTAAAAGGCTTTAGTACTATATCTCCTTCTATAAATAATATCATTTCCTAGTGCTAATAGTATTTATTTATATAACTAAAACAGTAAATTAGCTTACTAAAGTCTAGTTCCTTTAATTTATTCTGTATTTATTATATAGTTATAAGAGGATCTTAACTTAAACTACTAGTAGAAATCCCTTTAGTTATAGGGGTATTAGTAATTATCTTACCCTTTCTTATGCTTTAAAGGTACTTTACTACTACCTATTCTCCAGGGCTAAGCATCTTTTTAAATATATTAATATTAAAAATATTATTTTTATAGTTTATATTTACTCTAAAGTCCTTATCCTTATCCTTAGCTATGGTCTTTATATAGCATTAATAAGTAGTTATTAGGTTAGTATATGCCTTTTCCCTTTACTTATCTTCTTATAAAGCCTTAGCTATTTAATTATAAATAATAAAAATAGCATCCCTAGCTACTCTTACTAGGTTACCTTTTAGAAATAGCTTTACTAACTTAGTTTTTATTATTTGCTTTTTTCTATAAAATAGTAAAAACTTAACTAAGATATTAGGATTAAAATCCTTTATATAAAACTTAACCTCTATACCTCTTATAATATATATTAGAATTATTTAAGAGAGGGTAATAATAGTTAAAAAACAAAATAAAATAAAATAAAATAAAATAAAGACTTAAAGTATATAATAGTTAAAAGTAAGAATAAAAAGTTAAAAAATAAAGAAAAACAGGCAAATCTATTGTATTAGAAGGTGCAGATAAGAGGTTAAGTAAAAAGTAAAGTGAAATTATAAGTAGTATCATAGGAAAAATCGGGTTATATGTTTCTAACTATGGTAATTACATAAGGTCCTGCAGGATGTTAGATTTTACTAACCTTAAGGCATTATTAGCACTCCTGCCTTATAAGCCCCTTTTTTTTATACTCCTTATCCTAGGTAATTAAATGCTCTTTTAAATATTTATTTATTAACTCTAATATGTTTACCTTTATCTTGCTTTTATTAATTTACTAGTTATTTTTAGTAGTATATTCTTTCTATTTTATAAGGTAAGCTATCTTAGGGCTTTATCTCTTAGTATAGTAGATTTTTACCTTATATAAGATAATCTGCTTAATCTCCTAGTAATTAGCTTTACTGCTCCCTTTTAGATTAATTAGTAAAAGGGGTGTTTTCTCTTTACTAAAGGGATCTTTACCTTAGTATAGTTTTTATATATATACAATTAATACTAATAAATATACTTTTAAGGTTAACAGAAATTTAAGTTAATATAATAAAGGATTTACCTTTTTAAGAACCTTATATAGCCTTACTCTTTATAGTAACTATTTCTTCTTTAGCTTTCCTAGAAGCTAGTATTCTTTATATAATTATAAGTATACTATATCTTTAACATTAATATCTACTAGGTTATGTTAGGAATTATATTTAATTTTAAATAGGGTAGTAGTAGTAGTTATTATAAGTTAGGCCTCTCTTTAATAGAGCTTGTAAAGTGCCTTTAAGTTCTCTTCCCCTAGCTATAAGTTAGAAATTACTTACTTTAAAAGAAGGTTAATAAGGTCTAGTAGTTTAAGCCTATATAACAACTTATTAGGTAACTAGTTAATTGCTATAGCTATTATATTATTAAGATAATGCTATAAAGCTAGAAGGATTAATACCTATAGTACTATTAGATTCATTGCAGTATGATAGCAAATAGCTATTATTATTATTTAATTCTTCTGTTTAGCTACTCTATCTATCTATAAGTAGTAGGCAGTTACTATTAGGAATTTAACTCCTAGCCTGGTAAATATTGCTTACTAAACCTTAGAAATAAATTTAAGGTTCCTATTACTAACTATTTACCTTAGTAGTCCCTAGTTTATAATATATAAAGCTTAAAGGAGTAGTTCTGCCTATATAAAAGCTAAATACATTATGTTCCCTAGAATTAAGAGGGTTTTCTTGCTAAATAAATAGTTTACTAGGTAAAGGGAATTATACTTTAAGTATTCTTTTATAGCCTATATAGTGTTTACTAAGTCTACCTCTAGTATATTAATAACAAAGTCTAGAAAAATCGTGTAAAAGGGCATTGGTTTTAACTATAAAGGTCTTATTTTTTTAGTTGCTCTATCCCTTAAGATAGAGTTCTCCTAATAAGTTATATAATATGCTATATATTCCTGGATTTACTTAGATATCTTTAGAAAACAAACGCTATATAGACCTTCTATTATTCTGCTAATTCTAAAGTAATAATAGTTATTATATATAGTTCTTAATATAGTCTTAATATAGCTACTTAGAATATATAGTTATTTAAGCCCTTTTTTATTTTTATAATAGAGTAGGCCCTTGTCCGTAAGGTCCTAGCCATAGAGTGGAATTTATAGTTAGTTCTGTCCTTACTTTAGCTACTTTTACTAAAAATCCTTAATACTCTTAATTATCTAATAATATTATAGGTTAAATTTATACCCTGCTAATATTTCCTTCTTTAATAAGTTATTTACTACGGCCACTGCCTAATAGTTCTAATAGAAGTATATACAGGCGTTTAATTTATTATATATACTATGGTTTATAGTCTTATAGTAGCTAACCTTTACTAGAAGTTATAACAAGGCATTAGGTATAATATTAAGAACTCCTAGCATATAAATTACTTATAATTTAAACTATAACAAATAATTCGCTACCTTAGCTAATTTTAGGTTAGCCTTATTAAGGTCTATTATAGCTAAAGAGGTGTGTTTAATAATTCCCTTAGCAGGTATATAGTCCGTAAGAATATTAACTAAATAACGGTTAAATTAGGCTATTTTTTGCAGTTTTTATATTACCTAAGCAATTATAGCTACCTCTGCCTTAATTAATCTATACTACTTCTTAGCTATAGATATTAAATAAGAAAGGAAAAGGATTAGATAAAGTTTTATAGCTATAATATCCTTTTTAAGTATGCTTTTTTTATTCTACTCCTTATATAGTTAGAAAGTATATAAGCTAAAACCTTCCTTATAAGCATTAATCTTAAAGAATAATAGTTACTTTAAATTATAGTGCTATAGTAGTATTTTTTTATAAAGCATAGTCTTTAGTGCTTTAAAGGCTACTTTCTTATCTTTTATAAGGATAAAGGATTTTTCTTATGCCTTTCTCTTATATACCTACTTTAAAGCTTCTACTAGTAACTTATTATATTTATAAAGTTTATACATAAGTGCTGTCTTTTAGGTCTATAGTAGTCAGATCTATAAGTTAAACTAAGGGATTTCTGCTCTTAGGAATCCTGCTATACTAATAAAGGTTTCTAAGGTTAATAAGTTATAAGGAATTTCTATCTACTAGAACGACTTAATTCTGTCGTTTATGTTAATAATTCTATTAGCATTAACTATAAATCCGAGAAGTTAGATTAAATAATATTTAATAAAAGTCTTAGTTATTATAATATATACTTTATTTTCCTCTAGGACTTTTAAGACTATCTTAAGATATTTAAGATAATCCTTAAGGGTATTAGAAAAGACAATAATATTATTAATATAAACACAAATAAAACTTTAGTATAGTTAGAAAATACAATCCATAAATCGTTATGCAAAGGCCGGCGAATTCTTATACCTTATTAATACAACTTACAATGCTTCTAACCCTCTTTTAGTTAGAGATTATTACTATATAATTCTAGTGTTCCTCTTATACTAAAAGCTAGTAGAAAAAACCTATTGCATTAAAAATCAATTTCTACTCTTTACTATAAGTATCTTATATAATATTATCTTAGTCTAGTAATAGATATACATCTAGTATAGTAATATTATTAAGAGGTCTAGTATTTTAATAACTTAACCTTTCTTTATCTTCTTTATATTTCTTTAAATAATAAAACCAGGGCAGGCTATAAATGCTAGCTTTATTAACTAAAACATTCTACCTACTAGGTATATAGTATTATAGACTTTAGTAAATTTCTCCTAGTCTCTATACCTAAGAGGGTACTTCCTTACTAGCTTAACCTAGTTTTACTAGCTATTAATAAAGTTAACTCTTATCTTATTTTCTTTTAATATTAGTACTACTCCTTTATTATAGTAAATGTTATACTCATTAGTTAGATCCCGTAACTTAGTAGCTGCTTTTAGGTTAATATTAGTAATTTATACTTTAAACTTATTTTTAATAAAAGGTATATCCTTTAGGCAAGATACTTTATATAATAAAATACCTTTATTAATAACTTTAGAATCCAGGTTATTATTAAATTTTTTTGGGCTCTTTTTTGTCTTTTCTATCTTAATATCTTTACTAAAAAATACTATATACTAGTGGACATCTAAAATAGTAAAGTTTAAATTAAGGCTTATAGCTACCTTAAGTCAACCAACCTAGGTATTCCGCTTAATCCACACGGCCTTATTAGAGTTATTTACTACTAGCATTCTTTTCTTATCTCCCTAGTTAAGAATATTATTTAGGAAGATAGAATTAAATAATATAATATAATAAATACTAGTTTTCTCTCTACTAGGGAGATCCTTTTATATTACTAGCACTTAATATGTTAAGTTTAGTAGAATTATAATGTTATATACTACTATTACCTATTAAGCTAGTATATAGTAAGCGTTTTAAAATATCCATCCTAGTACTATTATGTTATATACTAACCTAAAAACTAACCTTAAATTAATAAAATTAATTTTTACTCTAAAGCTATAGAGAAAACTTATACTAATTAATAATTTTAGTTCTAGATTTAGTATAATATCTGCAGTTACTATAAAGTAACCTTAGATGTTTTTTCCTCTTATAATTCCTAAAATATAAAAGTTAAAAGTGGCCCTTTTTATAATAACAAAGGCTAAAGCTATTCCTATTACCGGTTTTAGGTCTTACTTCTCCTACTTTATATTTATTTTATATTACTAAAGCCACTATTTATTAGCTAAAATTAATAATATTCCGGTGTCTATATAAATTATATAGTTAGGTCCTTTATTATAGAATTAAATTAGTATTTTAAGGAAGGTATTTATCTGCTTTCTTCCCTTAATATTAATCTCTTATAATCTGGATACTACCTTAATTACCTAGTCTTCTTATAAACCTCCTATTAAAATTAGTTTATTTAAACTTTAAGTTACTATATCTAGTATAATATTAACTTTAGTTATAAAAGCTTTAATAATTTCTATCTCTTCCCTAGGCTCTTCCTGCCTTCTTTTATTAAAATCCTTTATTTTACTATTCTTTATAGTTAAAAAGGTAGGATTTTCCTAGTTTAAGTCTCCCTTCTCTGCTATATAAAAAGCACTAATAAAATTAGATTTAATCTCCCCTTTATTAGAGTTATAGTTAAACGTTAGGTATGCTTTACTACCTTTTATAATAAAGTATATATCTATAAAGTTAGACTTATTATATTTATTATTATTTAATAGACTTCCTTTTCTAGCTAAATAGTATCTAGAGTCTGCTAAATACTACTCCTGCTCTTTAGTATTAGAATTATTATTTAGAACTATAACTTTATAAGATTCCTAGTTTAGATACTCTTATTACCTAAATTATCTTAAGTAAAATCAATCTCCTTAGTAAGGGTTTTATTACTCTTTAGATTAATTCTCTCCTTAATCTTCTTTTTTTAAGGATTTATTTTTTCCTTTATTATCTCCTTAAGATTTATCTTCTTAGCTATAGGCCCTACCTTTCTTAGTTTAAAGGTCTGCTTTTTTCTTTATAGGGTTTTCTTTTCTAACTTTTAGTTAGTATAGTCTATTATTATTATACTACTAGGACCTTTAAGGTTAATTCTAGTCTTATTATGGTTTATTCTAATAAACCTATTCCTAGTATAGAACTAATAGCCTTTTTTAGTCTCTTTAGTTATAATCCCTTAAGCTGCTTAATCTCTTTTTAATATATAGGCAGTAAGGATATTATTATTAAAAGTTATTCTATTAGAAACAGTTTCCTCTTCTCTAGTTATAGTCTTTATAATAGTTATTTTAGTAGGCCTTTACTTTTTTATTCTTAAATTTATTTAAGTCTAAGGATTTATTATTATAAAGATAGGCTTTTATTATTCCTTTAGTCTTTTCTTAGTAATAGGACTTTTATTACTCCTTTATTTTTTAAGACAAATCGCGGCGTTTTCTGTCTATTATATTAAGGTATTTATTATACTTTATACCCTTAGTTAGATCTAAGTATAGCTTTTTTAGCTTAGGATATAATTTTATTCTAAAGTATACTAGAAGCTATAGATTTATTATCTCTTTATTTGCTTTAGTATACTAAAAGATTTAAGCTATAAAATCCTATATAAAGACACTATTTATAATATCTTCTTAGGTATACTTAGCCTGCTTAAGCTTTATTATTATATCTTTTATCCTTATATAGAATTCTTCTTATATTACCTTAATAATACTATTAATACTAGTAAAAATCCGTTTCTTTTTAGATTTATTTAAGTATTATTAGTACTAGGTTATTACTTCTCCTTAGAATAATTACTAGATATTATAAAGTAACACCTCCTTTTGGTTTAATAGTGCTTTAAATAGGTATTCTTTTACTATTTAAATCTAAAGCTCTAGGTCTGAAAAAATAGTGGTTTTTCCTTTATATAAAATAAATTTATTACCTATGTCTACTATATCTGGTTTTAGGTCTAGAAGTCTAATATTCTAGATTTTCTAAGTTAAACTTACTAACCCTTTCTCTTTAAGTACCCTTTTAGGCTTAGAATCTTATCCTAGGTTATGTCCTAGTTAAAAGGTATTACGTTCTTAGTATCCTAGTATTCGGCTTAGCTGGTTATTATAAGGCTCTTTAGTATAGTAATAACTATCTTTATAATCACCCACTCTATTGCTATAACTATTTACTTTATAGCTATATTTACTTTCTTATTATAAAAAAGTTAGGGGTGGATTTATATATTGCCTAATATTACTATTTCTAGAAGGTCCTTTTACAGGTCTGTTACCTTATTATATAGGTAAATATAGCAGTATTTAGAAGTATTAGTATTATTAAGTGTTAGTATAGTATATCTCCCTTTGTTTATAACCTCTGTACTTATTAAAGTCTTATTCTTACTACTAGTATTCTATTATTAGTAAGGTATAATTTTATACATCCCCTAATAAAAAACCTTATTAAAGTACTAATATTATTACTTAAGGATTTAGTAGAGCGCCTCCTTATTTAATATTTAGTAGATTAAAGGTTTATATGTCCCTAGGGGGAAGACCTTATTAGGGTACTAATGTTATTACCTAAGGATTTAATAAAGCGCCTCCTCGTTTAGTAGTTAGTTAATACTATAAAAACCCTACTTATTATAAAGACTTATATCTCTTTATAAGGAAAAACCTTTAAACTTAGTTTAAAACTATATAAGGTAGGTTAAAAAAGGTCCTAGTATTATTATAATAACTTATATATCTAAACTCCTATTATAATTTAAGTAAATTCTAATTATATAATAAAAGGTTTATTACTTTTAGTTAGTATAATTTACTAGTGCTAGTATGTCTTTATATAAACCCTATTACTTCTCTTAAGTTACTTATCTTAATTAAGTAGTCTTAAGACCTTATTAGCTTAAGTATTATAATTATTATTTTACCCCTTTACTAACTAGAATTCTAGCTAATTTACTCTAGTAGGGTAGGTTTAGTCTGCTAAGGGTTTAGCTACTAAGTTATATTAGCTCTTATTATTATTAGTTTAAACGGTTCCTATGTAATTAGCACTATATTTAACTGCTAGTCCTAGTAACCTACTTACATCTAGTTTATAAAGGCTATTATAATTTAGTTTAACTGCTTTATTTATAAAGTAAGGCTAACTAAAGTGTTTAAGATATTATCTTAGGTTTTTATTATCTATTATTAAAAGTTGGTTTTTATAGAGTAAGTAAGGTTTTCTTTAATTTATCTTTATAACTTCTGCATTACCTTTATTACTTTATATACTTTTTTCTATATTTTAGCTACTCTCTTAATACTTTATAGGATTTTATAAGCTAAGGTTTTACTAATAATATTCTTATTTTTAGGTTTTAGCTTATACTTTACTATAATATTAAATATTTCCTTAGTATTTATTAATTCTTAGTATACTTATTTCCCCTTACTAGTTCTAAGGAGTTATAGGTCCTTAGAAGATTATAACCTTTTAGCTAACTACTCTTTCTCTCTTTTAAGTATAATAGGATTTTCTGTTATTAAAGGACCTTTTACCCCTTATATAGTCTTATTTATTATCTTATCTAGGTTAGTTAAATCTTTAGGTATATCAAACTATCCTATATATATTAATATAATAAGGTTTTCTATTTCTTTATAGTCTTTATTATTCTAAAAGTCTAAGTAAGTAAAAGACTTATAGTAAACTAACTTATTACCTCCTAAGGATTTTTTGCTTAATACTAAAGTCTGCTTTAGTAGTAATATAAGTTATATAATAATAGCTAGTTATTTCTATTATCTCTTACTAAAGAAAGCTGTTTTTTATGTCTTATTGCCTTTTAAGGTCTTCTTAGGGTTATTATCTAGATTAAGACTAAAAACCATAGTTAGAAAGGTATCCCTAACGCTTAATAGTTTTATAAGTTAAGAAGCCTTTAGTTTTTTAATAAGTATAATAATAAGCAAGGTTTCTGGCTATTTAAAAGGTATTACTATGGTTAAAGTCTCTGGTTCTGTAAGAGGTATAGTCCTAGGTAAGGTGGTTTTAATTCTTAATAATGTTACCTTAGGTTTAATTATTAATAGTTTAAGAAGCCCTTCTTTCTTAGCTTATTTTAGCATTTATTATACTAGAATTAGTTCTTCCCTAAAGTATAAGGAATATATAGAAGCTAAGTTAATTAGTTATAGCAGTTCTGCAGTCTAGTAAATCTTTTTATTATAGAATTTATAACTTCCTAGACAGGTAAGATCCTTAACCTTATTATTAGTAGTTACTAGTCTTCCTTTAGGACTAAGAGGGTTAGGATTTTACTTAAGGTATTTATAAAGCTTATAAATATAATAAAGCTCTCCCTTAGTAATAGTTATAGTATATAGTTAGTAGTTATCTAATTCCTAGTACTAACTTATTAATTTAGATATAAGTTCTATTAAATCCTTCTTACTTCTTAGCTTATAGCCTTACTATAAGTAGTAAATTTAATGTTTTAGCACACTGCCTGGCTTATTAATAATAGTAACCCTAACTCTTTAACTATTATAGCCTTGCTAGTTAGAACCTAGTAATCTAGTAATTTAACTTAATATATCTTACTAACTAAAAGCAGTAAGTCCTTAATTTTTAGTTAAAACCTTATATAAAGGACATAAGCAATTACTACTAGTTATTATATAGTAAGATCGTTATATAGTTAGTTAGAAGCAACCGTAAAGCTATTATTAATATTATTATAAATAGGTTATTAAATGCACCTATATATACTACTATTAAGTTATATAGTTAAGTGCATTCTGTATAAGTTGTTATTATTATTAAGTCTTACTAGCTACATGACGAATCCTTCCTATATAGGTGGGATCCGACATCGCAGATTATCCCGTAACAAAGGCTATAAGCTAAGAGGTAAGAAGGATTTAATAAAACTTATGTTTAAATTAATAAGTTAGCGCTAGGAATTAGATAACTACTAAATGCATACTATAACTATTACTAAGGAAAAGCTTTACTATATTTATAATCTTTATAAATACCTTAAGTAGAATCCTAATCCTTTTAGTTCTAAAGAAAAACTAGTAACTACTAATAATAAGGTTAAGAACCTTTCCTGCCTAAGAAGTTATAAATTTTATAAAGGAAAGCTTTATTAAACCTTAGAACTACTATAACTAGTTAATCTAGTCCTTATATATTACTTATACTTTAGGGAAGAACTAATTCTAATACGAAAAACACTAAAAAAAGCTAAGAAGAAAGGGCTTCTTAAACTATTAGTAATTAAACCTAAGGTAATATTATTAAGAATTAAAACTACCCTGCTTAGGACTATACCTCTTATAAAACTAAAGACTTTAACTACTATAATACCTCTTAAAAAGCTAGAAACCTTGCTTATTATTATACTTATTAAGAAACCAGAGGATTTTTAACTTATAGAGCTATTAAGTATTAAGGGCACCCTTTTAACTATGGTTTCTAGTCCTAATCTAGATAATAACCCTAAGAAGACCTTAGGAAATAATAAAATATAAAAAACAGCTTTATTTAGTAAGAGATAATAGAAATAACCAGCTATTATTATATAACTTATATTACTACTAAAATAGACTTTAGTATTAAGCAAAAAATCCTTAGAAAGTAATAAATTAGTTTACTATAAGTCTTTTACTTACCTAGACTTTTAGGATAATAAAAACTATAAAGAAATAAAAAACCTTATTATATTAATATATATAAAAGGGTTTATTATACTTAAAGATTTAACTAACCTAAATAAGATAATAAATAAGACTATATAAGGGGTAAAAAGTCCTCTAATAATAAAAAATCCTATTATGCCTAAAAGAGAGAAAGAGTAGTTAGCTAAAAGGTTATAATCTCTTAAGAACCTATAACCCTTTAAAACTAGTAAGGGGAAATAAGTACTCTAAGTATTAATAAATACTAAGGAACTATTTAATATTATAATAAGGTATAAGCTAAAACCTAAAACTAAGAACACTATTAGTAAAACCTTAGCTTATAAAATTCTATAAAGTATTAAGAGAATAACTAAAATATAAAGAAAAGTATATAAAGTAATAAGGGTAATATAAAAGTTATAGAAATAAATTAAAAAAAACCTTGCTTATTCTATAGAAACTAACTTTTAATAACAGATAATAAAAACCTAAGAAAATATCTTAAATATACTAGTTAGCCTTATATTATAAAAAGAGGAATTAAATAGAATTTTAATAATTACTATAAACTAGATATAAGGACATTACCAGGACTAGTAGTTAAATATAGCACTAATTATATAGGAACTATTTAAACTAATAATAATAAAAGATAATATAACTTAGTAGCTAAACCCTTAGTAAACTAAACCTACCTTACTAAAGTAAATTAGCTAGAACTCTATTTAATAAAGGGGTAAAATAATAAATATAATACCTAAGCTAATAAGGTCTTAAGACTACTTAATTAAGATAAGTAACTTAAGAGAAGTAATAAGGTTTATATAAGGTTATACTAGTACTAATAAATTATACTAACTAGAAGTAATAAACCTCTTATTATATAATTAAAATTTACTTAAATTATAACAGGAGTTCGGATATATAAGTTATTATGATAATACTAGGACCTTTTTTAACCTACTTTATGTAGTTTTAACCTATATTTAATGGTTTCTCCTTATAAAGAGATATAAGTTTTTATAATAAGCAGGATTTTTATAGTATTAACTAACTACTAAATAAGGAGGTGCTTTATTAAATCCTTAGGTAATAATATTAGTACCTTAATAAGATTTTCCCTCTAGGGATATATAAACCTTTAGTTTACTAAATATTAAATAAGAAGGCGCTCCTTTAAATCCTTAAATAATAATATTAGCATTTTAATAAGGTTTTTTATTAAGGGATATATAAAATTATACCCTACTAATAATAAAATACTAATAATAAAGACAAGACTTTAAAAAGCATAAAAATTATAAATAAAAGGAGATATACTATACTAGCACTTAATAATACTAATACTCCTAGATATTACTATATTTACCTATATAATAAGGTAATAGGTATATAAAAAAACTTTCTAAAAATAGTAATATAGGGCAATAAATAGATCTATCCCTAATTTTCTTATAATAAGGAAGTAAATATAGCTATAAAGCGGATGGTTATAGTAATAAAGCAGGTGGTTATAGAGATAGTTACTGCTATACTAAAGAGCCTTATAATAACTAGTTACGCTAAATACTAGGATACTAGAAATATAATACCTTCTAATTAGAATATAACCTAGGATAAGACCTAGAGCTTAAAAGAATACTTAAAAAAGAAGGATTAGTAAGTTTAACCTAAAAGATTTAAAATATTAGACTTTTAAACCTAAAACTAAATATAATAAACATAGGTAATAAGTTTATTTCTTATAAAGGAAAAACCACTATTTTTTTAAATTCTAAGCGTTAGATTTAAGTAGTTAAAGAGTACTTATTTAAAGCATTATTAAACTAAAAGGAGGTGTTACTTTATAATATTTAGTAATTATTTTATAGAGAAGTAATAACCTAGTACTAATAATACTTAAATAAATCTAAAAAGAAATAGATTTTTACTAATATTAATAGTATTATTAAGGTAGTATAAGAAGAATTTTATATAAGAATAAAAGATATAGTAATAAAACTTAAGTAAGCTAAGTATACCTAAGAAGATATTTTAAATAGTATCTTTATTTAGGACTTTATAGCTTAAATCTTTTAGTATATTAAAGTAAATAAAAAGATAATAGATTTATAGCTTTTAATATACTTTAGGATAAAATTATATTTTAAGCTAAAGAAGCTATACCTAGATCTAACTAAGGGTATAAAGTATAATAAATACCTTAATATAGTAGACAGAAAACACTGCAATTTATATTAAGAAATAAAGAAGTAATAGAAGTCCTACTACTAAAAAAATAATAAAAAAATAATAAAAGCCTACTTTTATAATAATAAATTCTTAGACTTAAATAAATCTAAGGGTAAAAGAGTAAAGGCCTATTAAAATTACTATTATAAGGACTATAACTAAAAAAGAGAAGACTGTTTTTAATAAAATAACTTTTAATAATAATATCCTTATTATATATATATTAAAAAGAGATTAAATAGCTTAAGGGATTATAATTAGAGAGACTAAAAAAGGCTGCTAGTTTTGTACTAGGAATAGGTTTATTAAAATAAACTATAATAAAACTAGAATTAACCTTAAAGGTCTTAGTAGTATAATAATAATAAACTATACTAACTAGAAGTTAGAAAAGAGGACCTTATAAAGAAGAAAATAAACCCTTAAACTAAGAAAAGCAGGGCCTATAGCTAAGAAAATAAATCTTAAGGATATAATAAAGAAAAAGAAAAATCCTTAAAAAAGAAGATTAAGAAGGGAATTAATTTAAAAAGTAATAAAACCCTTACTAAGGGGATTAATTCTGCTTAAAATAATTTAGGTAATAAGAGCGTTTAAACTAGGAACCTTATAAAGTTATAGTTCTAAATAATAATCCTAATACTAAAAAGTAAGAGTAGTATTTAGTAGACTTTAGATATTATTTAGCTAGAAAAGAAAGTCTGTTAGAGGATAATAAATATAATAAGTTTAACTTTATAAATATATACTTTACTATAAAAGGTAGTAAAGTATACCTAATATTTAACTATAACTCTAATAAAGGGGAGGTTAAATTTAATTTTATTAGTGCTTTTTATATAGTAAAGGAAGAAGACTTACATTAGGAAAATCCTACCTTTTTAATTATAAAGATTAGTAAAATAAAAAATCCTAATAGAAAAAGGCAGGAAGAGCCTAAGGAAAAAAAGGAAATTATTAAAGCTTTTATAACTAGAGTTAATATTATATAAGACACTATAACTTAAAGTTTAAATAAGCTAATTTTAATGGGAGGTTTATAAGAAGACTAGGTAATTAAGGTAGTATCTAAACTATAGGAGATTAATATTAAGGGAAGGAAGTAGATAAATACCTTCCTTAAAATGTTAATTTAATTTTATAATAAAGAACCTAACTATATAATCTATATAAATACTAGAATATTATTAATTCTAGCTAATAAATAGTGGCTTTAGTAATATAGAATAAATATAAAGTAAGAGAAATAAAACCTAAAACTAGTAATAAGAGTAGCTTTAGCCTTTATTATTATAAAAATGGTTACTGTTAACTTTTATATTCTAGGAATTATAAGAAGAAAAAATATCTAAGGTTACTTTATAGTAACTATAAATATTATACTAATTCTAGAACTAAAATTATTAATTAGTATAAGTTTTCTTTATAGCTTTAAAGTAAAAATTAATTTTATTAATCTAAGGTTAGTTTTTAGGTTAGTATATAATATAATAGTACTAGGATAGATGTTTTAAGATGCTTATTATATACTAGCTTAATAGGTAATAGTAGTATATAATATTATAATTCTACTAAACTTAATATATTAAGTGCTAGTAATATAAAAGGATCTCCCTAGTAGAGAGAAGACTAGTGTTTATTATATTATATTATTTAATTTTATCTTCCTAAATAGTATTCTTAACTAGGGAAATAAGAAAAGAATACTAGTAGTAAATAACTTTAATAGGGCTATATAGATTAAGTGGAATAGTAAGGTAGGTTAACTTAAGGCAGCTATAAGCCTTAATTTAAATTTTACTATTTTGGATGTTAACTAGTATATAGTATTTTTTAGTAAAGATATTAAGATAAAAAAGATAAAAGAGAGTCTAGAAAAATTTAATAATAACCTAGATCTTAAAGTTATAAACAGAGGTATTTTATTATATAAAGTATCTTATTTAAAGGATATACCTTTTATTAAGAATAAGTTTAAAGTGTAAATTACTAATATTAATCTAAAAGCAGCTACTAAGTTATAAAAACTAACTAATAAGTATAATATTTACTATAATAAAAAAGTAATACTAATGCTAAAAGAAAATAAGATAAGAGTTAACTTTATTAACAGCTAGTAAAACTAAGTTAAGCTAGTAAGAAAGTACTCTCTTAGGCATAGAGACTAAGAGAAATTTGCTAAAGTTTATAATATTATATACTTAGTAGGCAGTATATTTTAGTTAATAAAGCTAGCACTTATAGCCTGCCTTAGTTTTATTATTTAGAGAGATATAAAGAAAATAAAGAAAGGTTAAGTTATTATAAATACTAGACCTCTTAATAATATTACTATGCTAAATGTGTATCTATTGCGAGACTAAGGTAATATTATGCAGGATACTTATAGTAAAAAGTAAAAATTAATTTTTAATATAACTAGCTTTTTCTACTAGCTTTTAGTACAAGAGAAGCACTAGAATTATATAGTAGTAATCTTTAAAAGAGGGCTAGAAGCATTATAAGTTATATTAATAGGGTATAAGAATTTACTGGCTTTTATATAATAATTTATAAATTTTATTTTCTAATTATACTAAAGTTTTATTTGTGTTTATATTAACAATATTAATATCTTTTTTAATACTTTTAAGGATTATCTTAAACACCTCAAGATAGTCTTAAAAGTTCTAAAGGAAAATAAGGTATATATTATAGTAACTAAGTCTTTTATTAGATATTATTTAATCTAACTTTTCGGATTTCAAGTTAATGCTAATAGAAATATTAATATAAATAATAGGATTAAGTTATTCTAGTAAATAGAAATTCCTTATAACTTATTAACCTTAGAAACCTTTATTAGTATAGTAGGATTCCTAAGAGCAGGAATCCCTTACTTTAACTTATAGATCTAACTATTATAGACTTAAAAAATAGCACTTATATATAAACTTTATAAATATAATAAGTTACTAGTAGGAGCCTTAAAGTAGGTATAAAAGAGAAAGGTATAAGAAAAATCCTTTATTCCTATAAAAGATAAGAAAGCAGCCTTTAAAGCACTAAAGACTATACTTTATAAGGAAATACTAATATAGTATTATAATTTAAAGTAACCTTTATTTTTTAAGATTAATACTTATAAGAAAGGTTTTAGTTTATATACTTTTTAACTATATAAGGAGTAGGATAGAAAAAGCATACTTAGAAAGGATATTATAGCTATAAAACTTTACCTAATCCTTTTTCTCTTTTATTTAATATTTACAGCTAAGAAGCAGTATAGATTAACTAAGGCAGAAGTAGCTATAATTACTTAGGAAATATAAAAACTATAAAAAATAGCTTAATCTAACTATTATTTAGTTAATATCCTAACTAACTATACACCTACTAAAGGAATTATTAAATATACCTCTTTAGCTATAATAAACCTTAATAAGGCTAACCTAAAATTAGCTAAGGTGGCGAATTATGTATTATAGTTTAAATTATAAGTAACCTATATACTAGGAGTTCTTAACATTATACCTAATACTTTATTATAACTCCTAGTGGATATTAGCTACTATAAGGCTATAAACTATAGTATATATAATAAATTAAATACTTATATATACTTTTATTAAAACTATTAAGTAGTAGCTATAATAAATAACTTATTAAAGAAGGAGATATTAGCAGGGTATAAATTTAACCTATAATATTATTAGATAATTAAGAGTATTAAGGATTTTTAGTAAAAGCAGCTAAAGTAAGGATAGAACTAACTATAAATTCTACTTTATAGCTAGAACCTTATAAATAAGGGCTTACTTTATTATAAGGATAAAGAAGGGCTTAAATAACTATATATTCTAAGTAGCTATATTAAAACTATACTAAGAACTGTATATAATAACTATTACTACTTTAGAATTAGTAGAATAATAAAAGGTCTATATAGTATTTATTTCTTAAAGATATTTAAGTAAATCCAGGAGTATATAGTATACTATATAACTTATTAAGAAAACTCTATATTAAGGAATAAAGTAACTAAAGAAATAAGACCTTTATAATTAAAACTAATGCTATCTTATATAATTTCTCTGGACTTTATTATTAATATACTAAAGATAGACTTAGTAAACACTATATAGGCTATAAAAGGATACTTAAAGTATAATTCCCTTTATCTAATAAACTATTTATTTAGCAAGAAACCCTCTTAATTTTAGGGAATATAATGTATTTAGCTTTTATATAGGTAGAGTTACTTTTTTAAGCTCTGTATATTATAGACTAAGGACTACTAAGATAAATAGTTAGTAATAGGGACCCTAAATTTATTTCTAAGGTTTAGTAGGTAATATTTACTAAGCTAGGAGTTAAATTCCTAATATTAACTACCTATTACCTGTAAATAAATAAAGTAGCTAAATAGAAAAATTAGATAGTAATAATAGCTATTTGCTATTATATTATAATAAATCTAATAGTACTATAAATATTAATCCTCCTGGCTTTATAGTATTATCTTAATAATATAGTAGTTATACCTATTAACTAGTTGCCTAATAAGTTATTATATAGGCTTAAACTATTAAACCTTATTAACCTTCTCCTAAAGTAAGTAATTTCTAACTTATAGCTAGGGGAAGAGGACTTAAAGGCACTTTATAAGCTTTATTAAAAAAAGGCTTAACTTATAATAACTACTACTACTATACTATTTAAAATTAAATATAATTCTTAATATAACCTAGTAGACATTAATATTAAAGATATAGTATACTTATAATTATATAAAGAATACCAGCTTCTAAGAAAGCTAAAGAAGAAATAATTACTATAAAAAGCAGGGCTATATAAGGTTCTTAAAAAGGTAAATCCTTTATTATATTAACTTAAATTTCTGTTAATCTTAAGGATATATTTAGTAGTATTAATTATATATATATAGAAACCGCACTAAAGTAAAGATCCCTTTAGCAGGAAGAAAACACCCCTTTTACTAATTAATTTAAAAGAGAGCGGTAAGAAAAGAACAGTTACCTTATATAAGCTATATATAAGCAATTTAGGCCTTAAGTAAATATAAGGTAAATATAAAAGTATATATATAAGGTTATAGAAATTAGATAAACCTTTTCCTTTTTTTTTCCTTATAAATAGCTATAAAAAGGCAGAAAATAATAACGGAATTTATAACTAAAAACGCGGAATTAGCTAAGACATTAGACAAATAGCAGACCCTTATGCAGTAGCATAAGAACTAAAATATTACTAATATATCACGCTATTTAACGCTAAAAGCAGTCCGTAAAAAATTTACTAGGCAAATTAATATTTAACTATAAAACATATAGCTTAGATTAAAGGTTTAGCTATATTATAAAGGGCACCTTAGTAGATAGATTAATTACAGGAAAAGTTATATTTAGAGGACTATTGCTTCCCTTATAGTTACTGTATTATATAGCTTAAATATAGGAAAATTTACCTCTAGTAAGGATAAGTTAGCATAGCTAGTGGCCATTTTCTGCCTAAAAGTAATAATGCCCTAATAACCTTTATGGAATTACTTATAATATACCTGGTTTAAACATATAAAGAACCTTTATATATAAGGTTAAAAGCAGAGGATAACTTAAAATATCTAATATATCTTAAGGAAAGGCATAGGCTACCTTTCTTATATTTAAGAAGAAAGTCTCTCGTTCTATAGCCTAACTCTTTCCCCTTTATATAGCTTCTCTTTATTAGTCCACTAGGTCTTTAGAGGTATAATATTTTTATTTTTAGTTAGACCTAAGTCTTTTCTATTCTCTTACATAAGTTATTACTATAGTTAATAGTTAGCAGTATTATTATAATATAACTATAATACTATAAATAAGAGAATTACTTATAATATAATAACTTCTAAAAGTATATAACTAGAGATTACTAGTAATAATAGTTACTCTCTAATAAGCTACTTATAGCTATAATAATATAAGTAGATAGAGATATTCTACAATCTATATCTCTGTTAACGGATTATAGCATAAATTTATAAGGCTTACGTAGATAAGGACTTTAAAAAGTAAACATCCAGGCATAACTAGAATAGATCCAACTGTAGCTAACAGGTTTATACTACCTAAATTAAATTTCTTTTTATTATGGTTTATTTTACTTAGACTAAGATATTCATTTATCTTTAAATTTTATAAGTGGTTATTATTAGATTAGTTACTACTATTAAGTAATGTTTCTGGTAGATTAGATATAACTAAACTAATATAGGAAGAATACTTTATAAATTAAATTGCTTTCTTTTATAGATAAAAGTTTTTCTTTATATATATTAATACTAGCTTAGATAGATCCAGAGGATAACCAGAACAGTTATCTTTAAGAGAGGGGCACTTATTATAAGATAATTTATAATATCAGATCCCTACCTATATAAGATGGATTTGTTATATAGCTAGTAAGACTTAAGAATAAATAATAACCTTATAGAATGCACTTAACTATATAACTTAATAACAGTCTATATAGGTGTGTTAATAAAAATTTTATAATAACATTAATGACAGCTTCACGGTTGCTTCCAACCGACTACGTGACGATCCCACCACGTAACAAGAGTAGTAGCAAGCACTAACCTTAGTGCTTAAATCCCTTAGATTTAGCCCCCTAGTGTTAGACCTAGCTATATTTTATAACTAGGACTCTAAGACCTTTATTATAACATATATTAATAATTGTCTTCTTATAGGGCCTAATCTACCCTATATTTAGAAGCTTAAAAAGCAAATGCATAAGGCCTATCCTATAGAAAATAGAGGGCCTGTAGAATTCTTCCTAGGGGTTTAAATTCTTTAAAATAGAAGAGATAAAATTATCCAAACTTACTAATCCTAGTATATTTTAGAAGCCCTAGAGAGGTTTAGTCTTCTAGACTGTAAACCTGTTAGAATTTCTATATAACTAGGGGTCCTAAATCCCTAGCTTTTAAAGCCTCTTATAGCTAAAGATATAAAGCTATACTAGAGCATAATAGGTACTATAATGTACCTTATGCTACTTATAAGACCAGACGTAGCTTTTATCCTATAGTGGCTATTAATAGCCCTAGCTGCATCTTATATAGAGCACCTAAATATAGCTAAAAGCCTGCTTAGGTATTTATCTAGCACTTAAAAACTAGCTATATCTTATAAGGGTTTCCTATTAAAAGCTAGTAAATCCAGTATATTAAATATATTACTTAGATTTTGCAATAGTGATTTTATAGAAGATAAAAGGTCTTATAAATCTACCTATATATACCTTTATAAGCTAGCTAGGGGCCTTATAAGCTAGAAGTCTAAAAAGGCTTTTACTATAGCTTTATTAACTATAGAAGCTAAATCTAATGTAATTTGCAAGGCTTTTTAAGAATTAAAGTGGATAGAAGGGATATTTATAGAGCTTAAAATGCCTTTAAACCCTTTTATTTAACTTTATTGTAATAACTAAAGTGCTATAAAGACAGATTTGCAATTACTTCTACTGAAAAACACCGCGGATACGACGCGGTATTACGCCTAAAACAGAAAAGAAGCACAGAATCGGATTCCTTATTATTAATTACCCCCCCTAGTAATAGCGCATTACATAAGGGGAGTAAGCGGTATAAGGGGCGTAATAATTAATAAATTTTTATATAGATTTATAACTAATAAAGGACAGGGCGCTACCTAGGAAGAAATACAGCCTTAAGGAGAGAATTCTAGAGTAATAATAGCATAGAAAAAACTAAAGAATAAAATAAAATTACTAAAGGAATTAATAATAAAAGTTATTCTAAAGGTAGAAATAATAAAAGTATAGGCTTTTATTAAAACTATTATGTAAATTACTATAAATATAGGAGGGGAGATAGCCTAAATAAGAACTAGCATAGAAGGCCTACAGGCTTTAATTATAAAGGTGGTTAATAGTAAGGTAGAAACCACGGTTAAAAAGGCGGTTAAGGAGGCAATAGAGGCTATTCCTAGGACTAGATTAGTAGTTAGGGGGACTTAGGCGATTATTACAGCTTATAGAGTTACAGGGTAGAAGACGACGATCCCTCTGGCCTAAACAGAGGGTATGGCAATACTAGCCTACTATTACCGGGAAGCAATAGTAAAAGAAAATACTATTAGCAAGGCAGTTAGGAACAGATTACCAGGGGAGATTATAAAGGCAGTAAACAGCACTATTAGTATAAAGGAGGCAGTAGCAGCACGCTGACTGCAAAGTAGAGATACAGTTATTACGTTTACTAAAGCAGGGAGGAAATAGAAGGAAAACACAGCCTAGGTAAGAGTTACCTTTAGACCTAAGGCAGAAGTAAATAGGAAGATATTTAGTATAATTATTAAGGGATTCCTAATATAATTAACGAACCACATTATAATTAAGAATATAAGGAAGAACATTAAAAAGGAGAATGGTTTAAACATAGCAAAGATAACAGTATAAAAGCTAAAGGGATTAGCAATAAGGGCACTACTAGTAGTTAGTATTAAGGGTACTAAGGCAGCGAACCACTTATGCCACAGGGGAATAGTATACTAAGCAGAGATTTTTAATGCTAAGCTATATAACAAGATAATCCACTTAAAGCAATATTATAACTACTATAAGATTAGGCATATTGCTAGGTACTGTAAGGAGAAAGCAAGATGTGGCAGGTATACTACTAGAAAACACCCTAAGGGAGAGAGGACTTGCCTGATGTTAATAGGCAAGGTACGGGAGAGATGCCTAAATTATACGGGGGCATACCTAGCATAGTCTTAGCTGTGCTTAGTAAGCAATAATAAATAGCAGCAGGCTAGGGAGGCTTATGCTATAAGGCTACTATTCTTCCGCAGCCATCGGCCGGAGGTTACAACAGCTGCTACAGGTAAGGGTTATTATGAAGAAGAGACCAGAGGACTAATAAAGAGGCAGCTAAGAGGAAGGAGCATATAACTAAGGGGCCCTTTTATAAGATAAATCTATAAACTATAATTAGGACGACAGAGACCGGCAGAGGAAGGTATAATGCTAGCCTTTTTATAACTAATAAGAGGGCAAAACAATACTGGAGCCAGCCTAACCAGGGAGCTCCAAAGCACATAATAAAGTATATAATTAAGGTTATATACTAGAATATACAGAAGAAAAGTAATCTAGTACATTTAGCATTAGGGCATAACGTTAGCCCTAAGGTAATAGCCATCTAAAAACCAGGAGGTTATAATAGTATACTACCAAATCCATCTTAGGGGCACTATATGTTAGCAATATATAGCAGAAGAATAGTAATCTATATATATTAAAAGGTTAAGACAGGACTTTAGACTATAGGGAGGGGAAAGGATTAGTATAGTATTAAACTATGTAAAGTAAAGGTATATAATATTTACTCCCTGGCTTATAAAAGGGAGTAGCAGACGCCTTTATAATACTTTGCTAATACCTAGGCAAAGGGCCAGAGTGTGTTTATAGGGGACTTTAACTAACACCACCCCTTATAGGACAGATTTGGCCGAACCTCTTAAGGGCATAATAAGATGTTAAAATTTATAATAAGGTAGCAACTTAGCCTAGCTATGCTGTTTAGGGAAGTAATAAGGAGAGAACATAGTAGCAGGGATAGCACTATTAACTATGTATAAACCACTTACAACGTTAGTGTTAAATTTATTAGGCTAGTAGAAATCGCTAGATCCGACCATATGCCTTAGCTTATTAGTATTAGGATAAGCAAGGAATTAAGCAACAGCCTAGGGTTAGTCTAGGGTTAGAGAATAGCAAATAAGAACCTTATTATAGCAAAGGCTTTAAATAGGCTTAGAAAGGAGGGGTTAGAGCTCCTACTAAGCAACTAACAGGAAATCAATAACTATGTAAAATAGCTTACCTAGCAACTTACAGAGATAGCTAATATAGCAGCACCTAAACGACCTTAAGGGCATAGCAAACCACAGCCTTAGTAGAATAAAAGGGTAAAGAATACAATAGCAGAGGTAAGATATGCTAATAAGCAGTAGTAGCATTAACAGACGCAGGAATTATAGCAGGCCTTAAAAGAAGCTATAGGAAAACAGAATTGCATAATCTTAAAGGAGAAGAGAAGCAGTTAGCAATAGGCAGTTAATAAGTTATTTAGGTTTAAAGGGAGCCTCTGGACCCTAGAGCGCTAGGCCTGGCTATAGAGTGGACTTCCTCCTAAGATACAACAGGTCCTACTACTAACTCGGCTAGGAGATAATAGTAGGGAGGAGATAGTAGAGGTCATACACAAGGGTAAGGCAAAGGCATTTGCAGAGAGGTTCTTTCCTTTATCCGCGGCTAAATTTAGGTCTAGAGATAGAGGCAGAGATAAGATACTATGGCAATAATTAGGTGGCTCCTGTGTTTATAGAGGAGGAAATTAAAGAAGTTATAAAGAATACAGTAAGTTAGAAAGCCCTAAGGCCGGATAAGCTGCTAACAGGTTTCCTTAAGCTATGCAAAGCAGCCCTAATATTATGTTTAATATATCTAGCTAATGCATACTATAGTTTAGAACACCATCCGGCCACCTTCTAGCAAGCAAAGGTAGTAGTTCTATGCAAACCTGGGAGGACCCCTAAGGAGTTAGGCAGACCAGGGGGATAAAGGCCGATATTACTGTTAAATATAATAGAAAAAGTGATTAAGGGAGCTATTATAAGGAGGATTACTATTACAGCAGAGAAAGGCTATATACTACCGGATATACAGATAGGCAACAGGGCTAGCAGATTAACAGAGGTAGTACTAAGCATACTAAAAGAGGTTATAAGGATAGCGTGGCATTACTAGGGGATAGCATTATTACTACAGCTGGATATTACTAGGGCGTTTAATACTATTAGCTATAAACAATTAATCTGCACTATAAAGGAGTTAGGACTGCTAGGGTAAATGGCTAGATAGGCACAGGGCTTTATATTAAAAAGGAGAGCATAATTGGCATTTAATGGACGTATTACTAAGGAAATCCAAGTTACTGCAAGGGTTCTGTAAGGGTTGCCAGCGTCTCCTATCCTCTTCCTACTTTATATTACGCTACTATATTAAAGACTAGTAGCAGCGGAATTAATATTAATATTAGGGTTCTTGGATAATATAAATATTATAGTATATAAAAAAACAGCAGAGAAGACAAAAGTATAACTAGAAAGAGCCTAAAAAATATATAAGGAGTAGTTAAAGGAGTACGGGCTAAGGTTTAACCTAGGGAAGAGCAAGCTAATGCACTTTATAAGGAAGAGGTAGGCGATTATAATAATAATCCGACTTAGAAGAGCAATAATACAACCAATATAATTAGTGTAATTCCTAGGGGTTTGGATTTACTAGAAGCTTTGTTAGTTAAACTATATAGAGAAGGTAAATACTAAATTGTTATAGCAGAAGTTAGTACTCACGGCGCTGGCTGTGTTTACATAGGAATGCTAACTAAAGTATATAAGATCCCTTTATATATAGGTAATAAGAAGCACAATAGCCTATAGAGCTGGGATATACCACACCTATAGCAAGCCAGAAGGGGTAGCACAGGGGGTAGTAAAGGCATTTATAAGGGAATAGAATAAATACTTAAGGCAGGTTATAGGGGCATATAAGGTAATACTAGTAACACTCTTAGAGATAAAAGCAGTAGTGCTGCTAGTAGATCTATACCTTAATTACATTAAACAATAATTCTATTAAAGACTTAAGGATAGTAGTATAGGCAAGAAGATACGGCAGGCCTGTAATTTAATAGCATTACAGCTATAATGCTAAGGAAGGGGCCGCCGACGTAATCACTATAAGGCGTTTCCTAATGCCCCCCCCCCCCTTCCTAGTAGCCTTATAGCTAGACAGGAATTAGAGAGGGAGTAGAAAAAACAGTGGATATAGCAGAGGCATAAGGCTTAGGTAAGAAGAGGACGGGCAAAAGTAATAGTAGCAGATAAGGAACCTAACTTTAAGAGCATAAAAAAGATAGTAAGGCTCTATAATAGCCTGCTAAAGTATAAATCTGCAGCCTTAGTGCAGCTTTAAACGGAAAAAATAGGGCTAAATACCTTCCTTTATAATAGACAGGTGCCTGAGGTAACATTACTAATATGTTAATACTAGGGAGAAGATAAGGATATCTACTACCTTATCCTGTTATGCCTAGAATATAACTATCTAAGGCTAATCCTAGTAGTGCTAATAATAAAAGACCCGCAGGAACTTAAAGCAGCGCTTAATAATAAGAAGCTGGCACTAAATATTATAAAGTGGGTGCTCTTAACTAGGCGACTTTAGTAGTACAGGTTAGCGGAGGAGCTTTGCAAGGCATGGCAGATTTGCAATATTAAGGCTAAGAATAGGACTAAAGGTAACAGAAACAACAGAATAAAGGAGGAAGAGCTGGATTAAGAGGGGAGGTGCTTATAAGGGGTTTTTACTAATATACTAACCTTTTATATAAAGCATGACTATACTTTTGTTATTATCTGCAGTTCTGGGGGAACTGGCAGATATTTTATATTAATAGTTGAAAACAATAAAGACTTTATATTAAAGGCTTAGCGGGAGCTATATAGAAGAATATGGGTTTTCTCCCCTATCTTAGGGTTTTTTCTATATTAAGAAGTTAGTTGATGAACTAGTTAGTGGCTCTAGCTACCTAGCGTACATGAATAATAAAATAAAGTGCTATAAAGACAGCTTATAATCCCGCTCTTTACAGCCGTACTAAGCACACCCTTTTAAAATTCCACTATAACCGACAGCTTATATCCTCTGGATTAGCTAAAATATAGTACTTAAATATAAAGAAAATGCCGGCTAATGGATTAACTAAGCCTTTAACTATTCCTATCCATAAGGCTTTTATAGAGCTTATAGGGCTAGGGGCCTTATAATTATCTATCTGGTTATGCAACATTCTTATTAAAAAGCGGCTTTTTAAGGTCACCAAAAACATACGCAAAATTCAGAAATTTATAAAAACAAACCATGCCTTCAACAGGACCTTTTTTTGTCAAATCGTACACTAATAACAGCATTTTTTCAACTACCTTATAGCCCCAAAGCAGGGCTACATTCTCCGTACCTTTGAATTTTTAAATTAGATTATTTGGTATTTTGTTGAATTGTTTTGCACAACCCTTCCTTCTAATACCTAAGACTTCTTCAGAAAGGGTATTGAAAATTATAGGGAATTTTCAGCACTCTAGTAGTTAAGATACAGGTATCTCCTAAATAGTCAGACAGACCTACTTTTATAGCTAATAAGATTATTTTAGCAGCTATAGGCAAGAATATTAACAACTATTAATAACTAGCATTAACCTTCTATACCTTATTATAAGCTAATAATAGCTATAAAATATATAAAAATACAAAACTTTAAAGCATTTTTAATTGCCCTATAGCTAATAATAAGTGCATAAAAACGCAACTAGTAGGTTAGCAGCTAGCTAGCTACTAAAGCTGCTAGAGGTTAAAATCTTAACCTTTAAAAGAAAATTCTACTAATTTAGAATCCAGATAGCAGGGCAATAACTTAACCGCTTTCCTTTATAGGAAAGTAGGTTACCCTATAGGTTATACTAATTTGCAGATATCTTAATAACTAAAGGTCTTAGAAAAGTCTTAGTGTTACGTGGTGGTATCGTCACGTAGTTGGTTGGAAGCAACCGTAAAGCTGTCATCAACGTTATCATAAAGGGGTCATCAAACGCACCTGTATATACTACTATTAAGTTATATAGTTAAGTGCATTCTGTGTAAGTTGTTGTTATTATTGTTCCTAGTCTTACTAGCTGCATAATGAATCTGTCCTATATAGGTAGGGATCTGATATTACAGATTATCCTGTAATAAGTGCCCCTCCCTTAAAGATAACTATCCTGGTTGTCCTCTGGATCTATCTGAGCTAGCGTTAACATATATAAAGAAAAACTTTTATCTGTAAAAGAAAGCAATTTAATTTATAAACATATCCTCTCTGTATTAGTCCAGTCGCATCTAATCTGCCGGAAACGTTGCTTAAATAGCAGTAAACAATCCAATAATAACTACTTGTAAAATTTAAAGATAAATGAATATCTTAGTCTAAGCAAAATAAACTATAATAAAAGGAAATTCAATCTAGGTAATATAAACCTGTTAACTATAGTTGGATCCGTCCTGATTATACCTGAATATTTACTTCTTAAAGTCCTTGTCCGTATAAGCCTTGTAAATTTACGCTATAAGCCGTTAACAGAGATATAGATTGCAGAACGTCTCTATCTACTTATATTGTTATAGCTATAAGTAACTCGTTAGAGAGTGACTATATTACTAGCGACCTCTGGTTATATGCTTTTAGGAGTTGCCATATTATAAGTAATTCTCTCGTCTGGGGTGTTGTAGTTGTATTATAATAATGCTGCTAACTATTAACTATAGCGATAACTTGCGCGAGAAAATGGAAAAGACTTAGGTTAAACTAAAAATAAAAACGTTATGCCTCTAAAGACTTAGTGGACTAATAAAGGGAAGCTGTATAGAGGGAAAAGAGTTAGGCTGTAAGAAGAGAGGCTTTTCTCTTAAAAGTAAGAGAGGTGGCCTGTGCCCTTCCTTAAGGTGCGTTAGATATCTTAAGTTATCCTCTGCTTCTGACTTTATATATAAAGGTCCTTTATGCGTTTGAGCCAGGCATATTAAAGGTGGTTTCGTAGAGGTTATTAGGGCATTGTTACTTTTAGGCAAAAGACGGCCACTGGCCATGCCATCTTATCCTCACTAGAGGTAAAATTTTCCTATATCTAAACTATATAGTATAGTAACTATAAGGAAAGCAATAGTCCTTTAGATATAACTTTTTCTATAATTAATCCATTTACTATGATGCCCTTTATAATACAGCTAAACCTTTAATCTAAGCTATACGTTTTGTAATTAAACGGTAATCTGCCTAGAGCTATGTGATTTTTAGGGACTGCTTCTAACATTAGACGGCGTAATATATTAGCTGAAATTTTAGTCCTTATACTACTATATAAGGGTCTCCTATTTGTCTAATGTTTTGGCTAATTCTACGTTCTTGGTTGCGGATTCTGTTATTGTTTTCTGCCTTTTTGTAGTACTATTAATATTATGCCTATTTTTGGAAGGCGTCTTTTGCTTTGCCTTTTTTAGTAATAACTTAAATGAGCTTATGTTTAATGCAGTTACCTTTATTACCCCTGTGGCTAACCTTATTCTTTTACTAGCTAGCAAATTTAGTTTAACTAGGCTAGTCAGCTTCTTACTTACTACAGGCAAGGTTGTCTTTCTGGCCGCGGATTCTAGCAGAGGCGTTTAAGGAGTAGGCCTAGCGGTCTTAATGTTTCTAGCCTTATCCTCTAGTACTACTATTCTGGCTAAGGTCCTTGTAATATGCCTGTTAATAATCTTAAGACTAGCTTTTACTGTGCTAAAAGACTCCTTATAGGCCTTAATATCCCCTTTAAGCATGTTGGTTCTGTCTTTAAGTTTACTAAATTATACGTTAGTAGCTTAGTTTACTAGCCTTAACTCTATCTCTTTTAAGATAGTCTTTCTGGCTGCTGCTTTGCTTATTAGCCTGCATTGTTTAGCCAAACCTCGGATTAGATTCCTCTAGTCCGCCAGTTCCTTCCTTAGTGTATTAGTGTCCTGTTAAGTAGTCGCGGTTCTATACTCTTTACTAGCATTAATAATCCCCTGTTAAAAACCTATGCTTAAGAGATTAACTTGTCCTATAGTAGCAAGTGCCCTAGCTATAGAGCTATTAATACCTCCTAACTTGTTGCAGTATCTAGCCGTAAGTACTTCCTCTTTTAATAATAATCCCAGTTGCTACTCTTTAAATCCGGCTTAGTTGTCTGTCTATCTGCTATTAAGGAATCGTGCCACTGCCTGCTTAATGCGAAGTTTAACATTCTGGATAACTAGGGTATTAGTCAGGCATTTAGTTTTCTTTTGCCTGTTATTATTGGCCGCTAGAATTAATTCCTTAATAAGGAAAATTTATTATACTACTCTAATCTATAGTGCGTATATAGGGTCTATCTTTGCAATAGAGAATCCGTTTTTATTAATTTACACCCCCTAGGCTGTGAAATCTTTAGAGCAGGTGTAGATGGCGTCTGTTGCGCTCTATATGCTATCTCTAGCCTAATGTTGCTATGTTCTAAAAGGCTTTAGTCCTATATTACCTCCTATAAATAACTTTATCTCTTAGTACTAATAGTATTTATTTATATAACTAAAACAGCAAATTAGCTTACTAAAGTCTAGTTCCTCTAGTCTATTCTATATCTTTTATATAGTTATAAGAGGATCTTAACTTAGACTACTAGCAGGGATCCCTTTAGTTGTAAGGGCATTAGTAATTATCTTGCCCTTTCTTGTGTTCTAGAGGCGCTTTACTACTACCTAGCCTTTAGAGCTAAGCATCTCTCTAGATATATTAATATTAAAAACATCATTCTTATAGTCCATATCTGCTCTAAAGTCCTTATTCTTATCCTTAGCTGTAGTCTTTATATAGCATTAATAGGCAGTTATTAGGTTAGTATATGCCTTTTTCCTCTACTTATCTTCTTGCTAAGCCTTAGCCATTTAGTTATAAAGGGCAGAATTAGCATCCCTAGCTACTCTTGCCTAGTTCCCTTTAGAAGACGGCTTTACTAACTTAGTTATTATTCTTTACTTCTCCCTATAGAATAGTAAAAACTTAACTAAGATATTAGGATTAAAATCCTTTATATAGAACTTATCCTTTGTATCTCTTATAATATATATCAGAATTGTCTGAGAAAGGGCAATAAAAGTAAAAAATAAAATAAAATAAAAAAAAGACTTAAAGTGCATAATAATTAAAAGCAAAAATAGAAGGTTGAAAAATAAAGAAAAACAGGGAATTCTAGCGTGTTAGAAAGTGCGGATAAGGGGTTGAGTAAAAAGTGAAGTAAAATTGTAAGTGGTGTTATAGGAAAATGGGGTCACGTGTTTCTACCTATAGTGATCACGTAGGGTCCTGCAGGATGTTAGATCCTGCTAACCTTAAGGCATTATTAGCACTCCTGCCTTGTAAGCCCCTTCTTCCTATACTCCTTATTCTAGTTAATTAGATGCTTCCTTAGATATTTATTTATTAACTCTAATGTGTTTACCTTTATCTTGCTTTTATTAATTTACTAGTTGTCTTTAGCGGTATATCCTTTCTATCTTATAAGGTAAGCTACCTTAGGGCTTTATCCCTTAGTATAGTAGATTTTCACCTTATATAAGATAATCTGCTTAATTTCCTAATAATCAGCTTTGCCGCTCCCTTCTAGATTAATTGGTAGAGGGGGTGTTTCCTTCCTGCTAAAGGGATCTCTGCCTTAGTGCGGTTTCTATATATATGCAATTAACACCACTAAATGTACCCTTAAGTTTAATAGAAATTTAAGTTAGTACGATAAAGGGTTTACCTTTTTAAGAACCTTATATAGTCCTGCTCTCTATAGTAACTATTTCTTCTTTAGCTTTCCTAGAAGCTAGTATCCTTTATATAGTCATAAGTATACCATGTCTTTAACGTTAATATCCACTAGGTTATATTAGGAGTTGTATTTAATTTTAGATAGGGTGGTAGCAGTAGTTATTATAAGTTAAGCCTCTCTTTAATAGAGCTTATAAAGTGCCTTTAAGTCCTCTTCCCCCAGCTGTATATTAGAAATTACTTGCTCTAGAAGAAGGTTAATAAGGTCTAGTAGTTTAAGCCTATATAATAACTTGTTAGGCAACTGGTTAATAGCTATAGCCACTGTGTTATTAAGATAGTGCTGTAATGCTAGAAGGATTAATACTTATAGTACCATTGGATTTATTGCAGTGTAATAGCAAATAGTTATAATTACTGTTTAATTCTTTTGTTTAGCTGCTTTATCTGTTTGCAGGTAGTAGGCAGTTGCTATTAGGAATTTAACTCCTAGCTTAGTAAATATAGCCTGCTAAACCTTAGAAATGAATTTAGGGTCCCTGTTACTAACTATTTACTATAGTAGTCCCTAGTCTGTAATATATAGAGCTTAAAAAAGCAGTTCTGCCTATGTAAATGCTAAATACGTTATGTTCCTAGGGATTAAGAGGGTTCTTTTGCTAAATAGACAGTTTACTAGGCAAAGGGAATTATACTTTAAGTATTCTTCTATGGCCTACATAGTGTTTGCTAAGTTCACCTCCGGTATGTTAGTAATAAAGTCCAGAGAAATTGTGTAAAAAGGCATTGGTTTTAACTACAGAGGTTTTATTTCTCTGGTCGCTTTATCCCTTAAGATAGAGTTCTCCTAACAAGTCATATAATGTGCTGTATACTCCCGGATTTACTTGGACATCTTTAGAAAACAAACGCTGCACAGACCTTCTATTATTCTGCTGATTCTAAAGTAGTAATAGTCGTTATATACAGTTCTTAGCACGGTTTTAACATAGCTGCTTAGAATGTATAGTTATCTAAGCCCTTCTCTATCCTTGTAATAGAGTAGGCCCTTGTCCGTAAGGTCCTAGCTATAGAGTAGAATTTGCGGTTGGTTCCGTCCTTGCTTTAGCTGCTTTTACTAGAAATCCTTAATGCTCTTAATTATCTAATAATATCGCGGGTTAAATTTATACCCTGCTAATATCTCCTTTTTTAATAAGTTATCCATTATGGCCACTGCCTAATAATTCTGACAGAAGTATACACAGGCGTTTAATTTGTTGTATATACTACGGTTTACCGCCTCTTAGTAGCTAATATCCACTAGAAGTTGTAACAAGGCATTGGGTATAACGTTAAGGATTCCTGGTATATAGGTCACTTGTAATTTAAACTATAATAGATAATTCGCTACCTTGGCTAATTTTAGGTTAGCCTTGTTAAGGTCTATTATGGTTAAAGAGGTGTGTTTAATAATACCTTTAGCAGGTATATGGTTAGTTAGGATATTAACTGGATGACGGTTAGATTAAGCTATTTTTCGCAGTTTCTGTATTACCTAAGCAATTGCAGCTACCTTTGCCTTAGTTAATTTATACCGCTTCTCGGCTGCAGATATTAAATAAGAGAGGAAAAGGATTAGGTAAAGTTTTATAGCTATAATATCCTTACTAGGTATGCTTTTTCTATTCCACTCCTTGTATAGTTAGAAAGCATATAGACTAAAACCTTCCTTATAAGCATTAATCTTAAAGAATAATAGTTGCTTTAAATCATAGTGCTATAGTAGTATTTTCTTGTAAAGCATGGTCTTTAGTGCTTTAAAGGCCACTTTCTTGTCTTTTATAGGGATAAAGGATTTTTCTTATACCTTTCTCTTATGTACCTGCTTTAAGGCTCCTACTAGTAACTTGTTGTATTTACGAAGTTCACGCATAAGTGCCGTCTTTTAGGTCTATAGTAGTCGGATCTGTAAGTCAAACTAAGGGATTCCTGCTCTTAGGAATCCTGCTATACTAATAAAGGTTTCTAAGGTTGACAAGTTGTAAGGAATTTCTATTTGCTAGAACGACTTAATCCTGTTGTTTGTGTTAATAATTCCATTAGTATTAACTATAAATCCAAGAAGTTGGATTAAATAATATTTAATAAAAGACTTAGTTACTGTAATATATACCTTGTTTTCCTCCAGGACTTTCAAGACTATCTTAAGGTGTTTAAAATAATCCTTAAGGGTGTCAGAGAAAACGATAATATTGTTAATATAGACACGAATAAAACTTTAGTACAGTCAGAAAATGCGATCCATAAATCATTATGCAAAAGCCGGCGAATTCTTGTACCCTATTAACGTAACTCGCGATGCTTCTAGCCCTTTTTTAGAGATTACTACCATACGATTCTGGTGTTCCTCTTGTACTAGAAGCTAGTGGAAAAAACCTATTGCGTCGAAAATCGATTTCTACTCCTTGCCACAAGTATCCTGCATGATATTGCCCTGGTCTGGCAATGGATACACGTCTAGCACAGTAATGTTATTAAGGGGTCTGGCATTTATAATGACTTAACCTTTCTTTGTCTTCTTTATATCTCTCTAAATAATAAAACTAGAGCAGGCCATAGGTGCTAGCTTTATTAACCAGAACATCCTGCCTGCTAGGTATATAGCATTATAAACTTTAGCAAATTTCTCCTAGTCTCTACGCCTAAGAGGGTACTTTCTTACTAGCTTAACCTGGTTCTGCCAGCCGTTAACAAAGTTAATTCTTATCTTGTCTTCTTTTAGCATTAGTACTACTCCTTTATTGTAATAAATATCATACTTATTAGTTAGATCCTGCAACTTAGTAGCTGCTTCTGGATTAACATTAGCAATTTACACTCTAAACTTATTTTTAATAAAAGGTATATCCTCTAGGTAAGATACTCTATATAATAGAATACCTCTGTTAACGACTTTAGGATCCAGGTTATTATTGAATTTTTCCGGACTCTCTTCTGTCTTTTCTATCTTAATATCTTTGCTGAAAAATGCTATATACTAGTGGACGTCCGGAATAGCAAAATTCAAATTAAGGCTTGTAGCTGCCTTAAGTCAACCTACTTTGCTATTCTGCTTAATCTACATAGCCCTGTTAGAGTTATTTACTGCTAGCATTCTTTTCTTATCTCCCTAGTTAAGAATGTTATTTAGGAAGATAAAATTAGATAATATAATATAATAAACACTAGTCTCCTCTCTGCCAGGGAGATCCTTCTATATTACTAGCACCTAATATGTTAAGTTTAGTGGAATCATAACATTATATGCTGCTATTACTTATTAAGCTAGCATATAGCGAGCGTCTTAGAACATCCGTCCTGGTACCATTATATTATACACTAACCTAAAAACCAACCTTAGATTAACGAAATTAATTTTTACTCTAAAGCTATAGAGGAAACTTGTGCTAATTAACAATTTTAGTCCTAAATTTAGCATGACGTCTGCGGTTACTATAAAGTAACCTTGGATGTTTTTTCCTCTTATAATTCCTAGAATATAGAAGTTAAAGGTAGCCCTTTCCGTAATAATAAAGGCTAAAGCTACTCCTATTACTAGTTTTAGGTCTTACTTTTCCTACTTTATATTTATCCTATGTTGCTAGAGCCACTATTTGTTAGCTAAAATCGATAATATTCTAGTGTCTACACAGATTATATGGTTAGGTCCCTTGTTATGGAATTAAATCAGCATTTTAAGAAAGGTGTTTATCTGCTTCCTTCCTTTAATATTAATCTCCTATAGTCTAGATACCGCCTTAATTACCTAGTCTTCTTGTAGACCTTCTGTTAAAATTGGCTTATTTAAACTCTAAGTCATAGTGTCTTATGTGATATTGACTTTAGTTGCAAAAGCTTTAATAATTTCCTTCTCTTCTTTAGGCTCTTCCTGCCTTCTTCTATTAGGATCCTCTATTTTGCTAGTCTCTGCAGTTAAAGAGGTAGGATTCTCCTAGTCTAAGTCTTTCTCCTTTACTATATAGAAAGCACTAATGAAATTAGATTTAACCTCCCCTCCTTTAGAGTTATAGTTAAATGTTAGGTATGCTTTACTACCTTCTATAGCAAAGTATATGTCTATAAAGTTAGACTCGTTATATTTATCATCCTTTAACAGACTTCCTTTTTCGGCCAAATAGTATCCAGAGTCTGCTAAATGCTACTCCTGCTCTCTAGCGTTAGGATTATTATCCAGAACCATAACTTTATAAGGTTCCTAGTTTAGACGCTCCTATTGCCTAAATCGTTTTAGGCAGAATTAATCCCCTTAGTAAAGGTTCTATTACTCTCTAAATTAATTCCCTCTGTAATCTTCTTCCTTTAAGGATCTCTTTTTTCCTTTATTATCTTCCTAAGATTTATCTTTTTAGCTATAAGCCCTGCCTTCCTTAGTCTAAAAGTCTGCTTGCTTCTTTATAGGGTTCTCTTTTCTAACTTTTAGTTAGTATAGTCTGTTATTATTATGCCACTAGGACCTTTAAGGTTGATTCTAGTCCTGCTGTGGTTTATTTTAATAAACCTATTCCTAGTACAGAACTGGCGGCCTTCTTTAGTCTCCCTAATTATAATCCCTTAGGCCGCTTAATCTCTCTCTAATATGCATATAGTAGGGATATTATTACTAAAAGTTATCCTGTTAGAAACGGTTTCCTTTCCTTTGATTGTAATCCTTATAATAATAATTCTAGTAGGCCTTTACTCTTTCACCCTTAGATTCATTTAAGTCTAAGGATTTGTTATTATAAAGGTAGGCTTTTACTGTTCCTTTGGTTTTTTCTTAGTAATAGGACTTTTATTGCTCCTTTATTTCTTAATATAAATTGCGGCGTTTTCTGTTTACTATGTTAAGGTATTTGTTACGCTTTATGCCCTTAATAGGATCTAGGTATAGCTTCTTTAGCTTAGGACATAATTTCATCCTAAAGCATACTAAAAGCTATAGATCTGTTATCTCTCTGTTTGCTCTAGTATATTAAAAGATTTAAGCTATAAAGTCCTAAATAAAAACGCTATTTATAACATCTTCTTAGGTGTACTTAGCCTGCTTAAGCTTTATTACTATATTCTCTGTCCTTATATAAAATTCTTCTTATACTGCCTTAATAACACTATTAATACTAGTAAAAATCCGTTCCTTTTTGGATTTGTCTAAGTGCTATTAGTACTAGGTTATTACTTCTCTATAGAATAGTTACTAGATATTACAAAGTAACACCTCCTTCTGGTTTAGTAGTGCTTTAGATAGGTGCTCTTTTACTGCCTAAATCTAAAGCTTAGGGTCCGAAAAAACAGTGGTTTTTCCTTTATATAAGATAAATTTATTACCTATATCTACTGCATCTGGTTTTAGGTCTAGAAGTCTGATGTCCTAGATCTTCTAGGTTAAACTTACTAACCCTTTCTCTCTAGGAGCCCTTTTAGGCTTAGAATCCTGTTTTAGATCACGTCCTAGTTAGAAGGTATTCTGTTCCTAGTATCTTAGTATTTAGCTTAGCTAGTTATTATAAGGCTCTTTAATATAGCAGTAACTATCTCTGTAACTACCCGCTCTGTTGCCATAACCATCCGCTCTATAGCCGTATTTACTTCCTTATTATAAAAAAGTTAAAGGTAGATTTATATGTCGTTCTGCATTGCTGTTTCCAGAAGGTCCTTCTACATACCTATTACCTTGTTATATAGGTGGATATAGCGGTGTTTAGGAGTATTAGTATTATTAAGCGCTAGTGTGGTATATCTCCCTCTGTTTATAACCTCCATGCTCCTTAAAGTCTTGTCTTTACTATTAGTATTCTGTTATTAGTAAGGCATAATTTTGTATATCCCCTAACAGAAAACCTAGTTAAGGTGCTAATGTTATCACTTAAGGATTTAGAGGAGCGCCTCCTTGTCTGATATTTAGTGGACTAAAGGTTTGTGTATTTCTAGGGGGAAAACCTTATTAAGGTACTAACGTTATTACCTAAGGATTTAATAAAGCGCCTCCTTATCTGGTAGTCAGTTGATGCTATAAAAATCCTGCTTATTATAAAGACTTATGTCTCTTTATAAGGGGAAACCATTAATTATAAACTAAAACTACGCAAGGTAAGTTAAAAGAGGTCCTAGTATTATTATATTAACTTATATATCCGAACTCTTATTGTAATTTAGGTGAATCCTAATTATACAGTAAGAGGTCTATTACTTCTAGTTAGTAAGATTTGCTTGCGCTAGTGTGTCCTTATGTAAGCCCTATTACTTCTCTTAAGTTGCTTGTTTTAATTAGGTAGTCTTGAAACCTTGTCGGCTTAGGTATTATGCCTGTTGTTTTACCCCTTTGCTAACCGGAGTTCTAGCTAATTTGCTCTGGTAGGGTAGGTCCGGTCTGCTATGGGTTTAGCTACTAAGTTATGTTATTTCCTGTTGTTATTGCTTTAAATGGTTCTTACGTAATTAGTGCTATGTTTAACTGCTGGTCCTGGCGATCTGCTTACATCCAGTCTATAGAGGCCGTTATAATTCAGTTTAACTCCCTTATTTATAAAGTAAGGCTAATTAGAGTGTTTAAGATATTATCTTAGGTTTTTATTATCTATTATTAAAAGTTGGTTTTTACAGGGTAAGCGAGGTTTTCTTTAATTTATCTCTATAACTTCTACATTGCCCTTATTACTTTACACACTTCTTCCTGTGTTTTAGCTGCTCCCTTAATACTTTATAGGATTTTATAAGCTAAGGTTTTGCTAATAGTGTTCTTAGTTTCGGGTTCTAGCTTGTGCCCTGCTATAATATTAAATACTTCCTTAGTATCTATTGATTCCTAGTGTACTCGTCTCCCCTTGCTAGTTCTAGGGGGTTATAGGTCCTTAGGAGATTATAACTTTCTAGCTAACTGCTCTTCCTTTCCTTTAAGTATAATAGGATTCTCTATTATTAGAGGACCTCCTACCCCTTATATAGTGTCATTTATTATCTTATCTATGTCAGTTAAATCTTTAGGTATTGCAAACACTCCTGTGCGTATTAATATATTATAGTTCCTTATCTCTCTATGGTTTCTATTATTCTAAAAGTCTAGGTAGGTAGAGGACTTATAGTAAACTAACTTATTACTTTCTAAGGTTTCTTTGCTTAATACTAGAGTCTGCTTTAGTAGTAACATAAGTTATATAATAACAGCTGGTTATTTCTGTTGTCTCCTGCTAAATAAAGCTATTTCTTATGTTTTATTGCCTCCTAAGGTCTCCTTAGGGTTATTATCTGGCTTAGGACTAGAAACCGTAGTTAAAATAATGTCCCTAATGCTTAATAATTCTGCGAGTTAAAAAGCCTCTAGTTATTCAACAGGTGCAATAATAAGCGAGGTTTCTGGCTCTTTAAGAGGTATTATAGCTATTAAAGTCTCTAGTTCTATAAGAAGTACAGTCCTAGGCAGGGTAGTTCTAATCCTTAATAATATTACCTTAGGTTTAGTTACTAATAGTTTAAGAAGCCCTTCCTTCTTAGCCTTTTTTAGTATTTGTCATGCTAAAATCAGCTCTTCCCTAAATTATAAGTAATATATAGGGACTAGATTAACTAATTATAGCGGTTCTAAGGTCTAGTAAATCTTTCCTTTACGGAATTCATAACTTCCTAGGCAGGAAAGGTTCTTAACCTTATTATTAGTAGTTACTAGTCTTCCTTTAGGACTAAGAGGGTTAGGATTTTACTTAAGGTATTTATAAAGCTTATAAACATAATAAAGCTCTCCCTTAGTAATCATTATAGTGTGCAGTTAGTAGTTGTCTAATTCCTAGTGCTAACTTATTAATTTAGACATAAGTTCTGTTAAATCCTTCTTACCTCTTAGCTTATAGCCTTACTATAGGTAGTAAATCTAACATTTTAGCACACTGCCTTGCTTGTTAATAACAGTAACCCTAACTCTTTAGCTATTATAGCCTTGCTGGTCAGGACCTAGTAATCTAGTAATTTAACTTAATATATCTTGCTAACTAAAAGCAGTAAGTCCTTAATTTTTAGTCGAAACCTTGCACAAAGGACGCGAGCAATTACTACTAGTTGTTACGTAGTGGTATTATTATGTAGTTAGTTAGAAGCAACTATAAAGCTGTTATTAACGTTATTATAAAGGGGTTATCAAACGTACTTATATATACTACTATTAAGTCATATAGTTAAGTGCATTCTGTGTAAGTTGTTGTTATTATTATTCCTAGTCTTACTAGCTGCATAACGAATCCGTCCTATATAGGTGGGGATCCGACATCGCGGATTATCCCGTAACACTTAGAAATACTATTAAAATCAGGGAATTTAGGGCTTTTTTTTTATATAATAAAACTTTTTTAGGTAAAATTTAGAAAATTAGAAAAGTTAAATATAAGACATATCGGCACTTAGTTCATTAAGCTATAAGTCTATTTTTTTGTTTTTATATATAAATAATTTTTATAAAAAAAGAAAAGTAGCATACAAAGCCTAGCTAGCAGCCGTAGAGCCTAAAAAAGGTCGGTGGGTATATAAGGAAGCTATACACACTTTCTTACTAGACTTAACAGCTGTTATTACTACTAAACACTAGAAATTCTACAAAAATTCTATTAAAAATCCAGTATAACTTGCCCTATAGATCTGGCGTAAACTTCTAAGATACCTACTATTTTCAATAACTTATATTAAGGGGTTTTTTCTTTAGTTTTACCTTTATTAAGGCTACCTACTATTTACTTATGCCTAAGGTGCTTATATTAATAGTAAAAGATATAGCTAAAGCAGATACTATTTATAACTATTATTTTAGCTTAGTAATTTAATTTACTATATTTTAATTTATTATTTCCTATACTATTACTATATATTAAAGGTATAGCAGTTCCTATATAGCGCTTATCTTAACTAGGTTAGCTATAGTGTTAGGTTGCACTATATCTGTTATTATTTTATTTATTATAAGTGTAATCTTTATATTATATTTACTAAGGTTTCTAGGGTAAATAATAAAAGAATAAATATTATATATTATAGTCTTACTAAAATATAACTATAAAGCTAGTAACTTAAATAAAAATAATATTTATAAGGAAAAAAAAGGAAAAGGTTTATCTAATTTCTATAACCTTATATATATACTTTTATATTTACCTTATATTTACTTAAGGCCTAAATTGCTTATATATAGCTTATATAAGGTAACTGTTCTTTTGCCCGTACGGATCTAAGCTTCTGACCGTATAGATCCGAGCTTCCAGCTCGAATCCATTACACTTAAATCTTTTAAGTGCCTTTGTTTTTAAGAAGCTCTTTAAAGGTTTTTAAGTTAGCTAAGTATAATTTAGTTACTTTATTAAAATATTCTTCTGGTTCCTATAGCCTTATATATTCCTTATAGCTAAGATTTTCTTTACTATATATTCTATTAAATCCTTATTATTCTTATAAAGTAAGAGCATAAAACCTGGGTTAGAATTAGCTAGCTATTATATTAATAGTAGGTTAAAGACAGCTCTTTTAATTAGATTAATATAAAAGACTAGGTATATTCCCTATAAAATATCTAAATAAACTATTAATAGTATAAGTATATTTAAAACCTAATATTTAGCCTTAACCTAATTAAGTTTATAACTAGAATAGTTTATTTTAATATATTAAAGATTTAATTATATAAAGTCTCCTGCCTAGTACTACTTAGCTAGGCGTCTAGATCTGTTTAAAGCTTTTTATTATTATTATTAGTTAAAATTAATAGTAGCTTATATTAAGGCAGTTTTTTTCTAAATATATTTTAAAAATAATACTACCCTTTCCTTAAAGAAAGTTATACTTCCTATTACTTTTAGTATATATTAAACTAGTTTAATAGTAAATCCTTTAAGCACTTAATTTATACTTATATTAGTTACTATTAATATATAATTATTAAGTGCTATTTAGTATACTAGTAAGTAACTAGCCTAGTCCTATTAAGAGAAAGTAATAACTACTTAAAGTACTACCTAAATCTCTTAGTTTATTTATTTTATTCTGCTATTTATTTATAAGTCATATAATATAAAGAGTAATTATTTAATCCCTACTTACTTATAAAGCATAGCCTAAAAGTAACTTAATTAGTCTAAACCATAGTTAGATATAATTTAATAGGAAAACCTATGAAATCGCTACTAGTAGTATTTAAACTATTCTATACATGTCTTAGCTCCTATAAACATTATTACTTTTAATTAGATATACTTTAATAGGTAGTCTATAATTACTATTAGATAGTATAAAGACTTTATATTATATATAGAAAGGTTTATTATAAAATCTACTAAAATCTATAACTAGTATTAGTTTATAGCTGGTATAAGCTGTAAGAGCCCCTAATATAGCTAGCAGCTCTTCTGCCTGCTATAATAATAATAGTTTTATATAAACTAAGCTACATCTTTTAATATACCCTCTTAATAATAATTCCTATAAAGGGCTTAGAAGGTAGTATTCTGTCTAGGGTGGCCTAATATAAGTAAGTTATAAATATATTAAATAAATAAAGTAATTAGGGGCTTATATATAGGGACTTATAATTAGCCTTAAAATTATAAAGCTCTTTAAGTGCTTAAAGTATAATTAGCTATTTAAAATCTTATTCCTATAAATAAGGGAAATCTCTGCTTTAATATAAGAACTGCTTTAAGTTTAATAATATATAAGTTATTAGCTATAACTCCCTAGTCCTATAATTCTTAAAGGCAAATCTCTTAAAAAAAATTAAATTCTTAAAAAAGGCTTTCTTTAGTAATTTATTTATATTTTATACTTATATCTTCTTTATTTAGGTTATTTTTATTTAAGTTATTAGTCTTTAGAGAGTTACCTATTATTTAGACTTTAATAAGAGATATTATATTATTTACCCCCTTTTAACTGCTTATAAACAGCTGCTAAACTATTTATGATATATATTTTACTAGTTGCCCTTCTTTTTCTATGTTTTATTCTTATTAAGATAGGGCATCCAGTTAGCCTGCCTATGTATCTAAATAGTAATAAAGGTAATAGTTAAAAAGGAATAATATTTTAGCCTATCTTACTTACCTTTTAAATATCTCTTAAGAAGCTATAAAGTATTTTAGGTTTTTATAGTTAGTAAGAATTATAAACAGTTATACTATGCTTTATAACTTAGCTAACTATGTCCTAAGATAGGAAATTATACTAAGGAGCTTCTTATTATAAATAATATAGTTTTACTTTATAGCTAATAATTATACTAAGTAGTATGCTATAAGTTGCTAGACTCCCTTTAAATTATATTATAAAAGGCATTCCCTTATTGCCTTTCTAGATAGGTTAGCCTTAATAAGTATATTTAGCTTAGGATCCTATTATACTAGAATTACAAAAGATATAAAAGCTATCTTTAATGCTTAAAATGCCTGTTTTTAATTTAAGAACTATAAAAACTTAGTGCTTTTTTTATAAGGTTAGTAAAAGGGCTAGCTAACTCTGGAAAATTATTAATAAAATCCTAGTAAAAATTTATAAAGCTTAAAAAACTTTATATACTATATACTATTTAAGTGGACTTTTAGTTCTTAATAACTGTAATCTTCTCCAGGTTAGGCTAAATAGCTCTACTAGCCTTTATAATAAAACCTAGATATTTAACCTCTTAAACTATAAAGATATACTTATTAATATTTAAGTTTAGTTTAGTAAGCTATAGCTAGTATAGGACCTTTTATACTTTTTTTATATAATCTTTCTTAAAGCCTTTAGTATAAATTAAGATATTATTTAGGTATATAATTATAAAGTCCCTTAATATATCCCTTAGTATATTATTAATATAATACTAAAATAAAGCAAGCGCTTTAGCTAAGCTAAATAAATAAACTAGCTACTTAAAAAGTCTAAACCTAGTTTAAAATATAGTTAGGTGCTTATTACCCTTAGCTATATAAAGTTAATAAAAGGCAGCTTGAATATCTAGCTTTATAAAATATGTTACTTTAGCTAAAGAGTAAAAAGTTTTCTTAAGTAATAAAAAAGAATACTTATCTTAATTTATAACTTTATTTAATATATAATAATTAATATAAAATTACTAACCTTTTCCTGCCTTTTTTATTAGTTAGACTAGGGCCTTAGCTAAGGATAAGCTAGCATAGATCTAACCTTTATTTATAAGGTTAATTATTTACTTTTATATTTCTAAGAGCTACTCTTAAGGTATATTATATAATAATACTTATAAGAGGTTAAGTATTAACCTATTAGGATTCCTTTATAGCTAAATATAATAATTAGTACTTCCTTAGTAAGGTAGTAACTTATTTACCTTATTTTTATTAAATAAGGATATAAAGTCCTAAAGTTCTTTAAATAGATAGTTAATTAATATTTAAGCTAAGTTTAGCTTTAATATTATAAGCTTAAGTATAGAAGTTATTTTATATAAATTTATAGCTAGAAACTATATATTTATCTGCCTTTTTAATAAACATTATATTAATACTGATGGTTTTACAGGGTACGATATGCTGTAGCAATAACGTGGGAGGGGTAACAAAGGTCTGATTTCTATTATGATTATGGTTATTTAAAGGGGAAAAGAGGGGGATAATACAGAAGTATAGTATTATAGCTATAGTACTGCCCTAGGTTATATAACATAGTAATCCAGCTAATTAGAGCATATATATTGTATATATAACCTATAATTCCCGGTTATTATTATATATTCCTTTTATTCTCTAGATAAGTAATTTTAATACTTACAAACTCTCTCTTTATTAAAAAAGAGAAATCGCTTTAAAACACGTAAAAAATCTATAAAAATTAATAAATAAGCAAAAATTAATAATACTATAATACATAAGAAATATTACCTAAATAAATAACTTTTCTTAGTCTAGAGCATCCTTAAAGCCCCTTAAATTAATTGTATTTAAATTTATTAAATTTAAACTCTTTATTATATACTTAATTTAATATTGGATTCGGTAGTAAATTCATCCTCAGCAGCTTTAGCTTTAACGCTTAATACTAGTCTCTTTACCTAACCTTCTACTTAGATTTAAGCCTTATTTTTAGTTATAAAGGTCTTAAGGCTTTTATTTAGAGAGGCCTTTATTATTATGTTAGCAAGGTTATTATTACTATTTATCTACTAGATCTCTGTAATTTCCCTTTGCTTATATAATTATTATAATGCTATAATATTAATTATAAGCCTTTTCTTCTTTATAGTGCCTAATTTAATAATATACTTATATAATAAAAAAGAGTTAGTATATATTATAATTATGATATTTAGCTTGTTTAATTAATTAGTAATAATCCTTAAAGTTATACTTATTATATAAGTAATATTAACTCCTTAAACCATTCTATATAGCTTTAATACTAAGGCGCTTCTTATAACTCTTTTAGATTTTATAAAGCTATAGGTTATAATATTGCCTATAAGCGTAAATTTAAAGGCATTAATGTTCTTTTTCTTATTACTAAGAATAATTATATAGCCAAGCTATAAGCTAAGGTCTTTATTATTTATAAAGGAGCTGTTAATAAAAACATAAAGGGAGGCATTTTCTAATAAAAGAGGTATATAGTGAAGTCTATAATTTTAATTATTAACTTACTATCTAAGTCTTTTATTAAGCTTTATTATATTATTAGGCTTTAGTTATTAGCTTTAGGTAGTAATAAAAAGATTATAAGAAGCTTTAGGTTAGCAAATAAGAGTAATATATGCACCTTAAGCCCTTAACTTAATATATTAAGCTTAATTATCCTAGTTAACTTTTAATAGCTTCTTTCCTTATACCTTTTATTATAGGAAAAAGGTATTATTATTAGCTTTGCTTAAAATGCAACTATTAAACATTAATAGTGTTTATTTCTCTAGGCGTTGTTTTAGCTTTATAAAAAATCTGGCATTTTTTAACTTAACTTTTTTATAATTAAAGAATTTAATATTACTAAGACCTAATGTGTTATTAGTCTGTATTTTAATAAGTCTAAAATAAGAGCTTTCCTTTAAAGAAATAAGGAGATATAGGTTATAAGTAGAAGTAATTATCTAAAGCTTTTAACAATAATAATTAAAATATATTAACTACTAATACGTGCCTACTTCTGTAATTCTATAAAGCAGCTTTATTATAACTATAATAATATCTAGTAGATAAAGGTATGTAATCTATATTAAAAGCTTTATAAGAATTATATAATTAAGCTTTATTTATAACTATATATATGCTTAGGTAATATCCCTTAACTAAGCTATAATGCCTTCTCTTTTTAATAATAAAGTAAGAGTAATAATAAGCCTCTGGCTAGCTCTTTAAATTATTAGGGACTATATAAGAATAACCTCTTTTCTATAGTTACTATATCCTTAAATAACATATTATAATTTTTTATATAGGGAATTATTTGCTTTACTCTTAATCTTATATATTATTTATAAACTAAAGAGTCTCTTGCTTTTATGCTTTTAAGGGTTAAATTAAACAAATTTAAACATATTTCTTACTAGTAAAGTATTAATCTTAGCTTTATTAGAAAGTTTAAAGGGTTCTCTAGGTATAGTAATCTTTCCTTACATACTATTGTAAGGTATAGCTAGATATAAGAAGGCACGCCTAATTATACCTAATACTATCCCACAGCAGTATTGGAAGGCTCTTACTTATATAAGCAAGTATAACAAACAGAGGTCTTGCTTATAAGCTATAGGGTATATAGCTTATAATACAAGCTCTATAAGAGAGCAGGGAACAATAACAAAAAAGGTAGAAAGTAAAATATATCAAAAAGATCGTATTACTAATGCTGTTGTTGTTGTTGTTAAGG
>AFQZ01000284.1:0-51007 GCA_000222935.2 Aciculosporium take MAFF-241224
CACCACGACAACAACAACACACAACCACACACACACACACACACACAGAGAGAGAGAGAGGCACCTCCTACACTGGCAAAGGGAGTGGAAATGAGCCACCATCGGCTGTGGGCGGGGGGGCCGACACCGCCAGTCAACCCTTCACATCCGAGACACGCTTTCGAGTCACCCGACCAATGGCCGTCTGGCGACCGAGACAAACGGGGCCCCAGACCATGCCCAAGGCGGCTTAACGTGGGCCGATTCGTCCATGCAGGGGGAAGGGACGTCGGCCCAGGCACCCCACCCGTGGGCAAAACAGTCCAACGCCAGGCACGAGTGCCAGCTGATTGGTGGACGTGGGACGGTTTGGAAACGGCCTTGTGCCTGGATCGACGCCTCTTTGGCTGCTGCACGCACATGTACAGTAGGTGGTGCGTTGTGCCTGCCTGCGACGGCGACGTTGTGCTAGGGTTCCTGCCCTCTGTTCTGTGTTCTGTACAGACTGAAACGGACACGCATGCCCGGTGCTAGGTTACGTGGACGAATGAATGCGTGCGCATGTACACGCGGGTACGCGGCAGCAGGGCAGGGGCCGGCGGACACGCACTCTTCTCTCTCGCACCGCGGCATGTACATGTACATGCTCTGCAGAGCGGCCCGTTGTATTTCCATCCTTTCTCCCGCGGCTCTCTCCTGGGGTGAGGACGCTGGCCAAAGCCGGCTTCCTTCATTCATCATCAACGAACCGAAAGCCGACCGACGAGTCAGACTGATGTTTTTGCCCTCCTGCACGCGCGCGGCATGGACCGGAACATGGCCAGCGTCTGCCAAGACGAACGAATGAAATGCATACGCGCAGACGGCGGCATCCAAAGCTCACGGCGCTCGTCGGGTCGCACACGTACCTACATCGCCACGCCCTTTGTTCCGACGGGCCGTTTCTCGACGCCGGCGGTTACCGACCTACAGACAGCGCGGCGGCATCCAATCCATCCACGCCGTCTCTGTCCTTGGCAACGCAAACTACGGAGGCATGTAGCATGTACCCGCTTCCTGCAGAATCATGATGGCGCGCCCACGTGCCGACAAACGTCAAATGTCTCCCGATTGCGAGGCAGTCCTTTGGAATGGTGACGAATCCACGGGGCCTCATGCCGTCAGTCCTTTGGAATGGTGATGAATCCACGGGGCCTCATGTTGTCTTTGGTATCCAACAGGGAATCTGCCGAGCACCCCGTGTATGCATGCCCTGTACCTGCCCGCCTTCTCTGCACATTTCGTATGGGCGTCTCCTCCTCCCATGGACTCACTGTGCTGCCACGGATGAAGAGGCAGCCCAGCGGTCATGTGCTGCCCGTCCTCGGATCGTGCAAAGTCATGAAATCCGGTCAGATGCTTTCAGGTCCTCTGTGACCAAGGCAGATGGCACGCATCCACCAAGGCAGCACTGCAAATACCCTCATCTGATCTGCCTCTTTCCCGTCGCCGCACTCACCATGCGGTACGGTGCGCCTCGCCTCGACGGCACCGTACGCAGTACACTGTGCCAGCCTTGACCAGCCGGGTGGGTGGATACCTGCGCCCGCGTGCCGAGAAGCCGCCACCGCCGACATCGGAATGAACAACAAGGGCAGGGCAGGTGGATATTAAAAAAAAAACCCCCCGAAAAAAAGACCGTCAAAACCTCAAACCCCACAGACATCCATTCCAGATGACCCATCCATCCATCCATCCATCCATCCACCCACCAAACAAACAATCAATCAATCGGAAGCAGCAGAAACATGCACACAATCAATCGGAAGCGGAAGCAGCAAAAAACATGCACACAACCAATCGGAAGCGGAAGCAGCAAAAAACATGCACACAATCAATCGGAAGCGGAAGCAGCAAAAAACATGCACACAATCAATCAATCGGAAGCAGCAGCAAAAACACGCACACAATCCAAGACGCCGTACACACAACCGCCCTCTGCGCAAAATACACACACCTACACAATGTCGTCTTCAAACTAACTGCCCGTCATGCATGCGTCGTGCATCCTCACCGCGAGCCCTTCGACTCTCCAGCAAGACATTGCGCCACGCAGAAAAACACGAGCACCGCATCATCGACGCCCTTCCAAAGCCCATCCCCGCAAACTTGCACCCCAAGATGCTTCCCTCCGGGGGCCCTGCCGGGGGCCGCCTACGGCGGCGGCCACCGGTTATTGGGAAAGATGCCGCTAGCATGTTGACGCGAGACGGAGCTGCGGCCTCCAGGTAGGTTCCGCGTCGTCCTACGAGATGAAGAAGGCGGGTGTTTCGAACATGCCCTGCCGAGCGTCTCAGCCGAACGACCCGGCAGCAGCACGCTGCCCTTGCCCGGTCACCCATGCCGTGAATGCCTCGACTTTGGTTTCGGCAATAGCCGTTTTGGGCGAGGTCTGCGGCGGCAATGTCTGGTCCAGATCCAGAGTGCCAATGATATGCACGCGCTCTTGGGGACTGCGAATCGCAACCGCCGTCCTTGCTCATCGTCGACGTAAACGCCACGTACCTGCTCACCTGCTTGGTCCCTTCACGTGCATCGTACATGACTGTGCAATGACGTGTACGGTACATGTGGGGGACTGTATGTATCTGGCACTACATCTTTACATGGACGGAAGCCTCTCAATGAAGCCTCTCTCGACTTGCCCTCGGAGCGGACGCGCCTTTCATGTCAGCCTTGACCCCTCCGTCTGTAAATGCACAGTATGCGAACAACACCGGCCGAGCGACCACCTCCAACAAGACCTCAGATGTAGCCACAGCTTGGACACTCCCCTGCTGCTTGCACTTTTTGCCTTCTCACCTCTCACCCGTGTTTACACCCTACCGCACTCGGCATGCGACAAGTCACATAATGAGACCTGGGAAAAGCACTGCTTACTACTACTTGTTCACTTGAAAAACGCCACGACTCTAAGCCGAGTATCCTCCTACGCTCTCACCCACATATAAACCGCTCGTGCTCGGTTCCCAAATGGCAACCAATTGTTGTCAACGCTGTGCCCTTCTCCGTCATCTCCTCATCCAATGCCAACCCTCCTCATCCATGTTACACCAAGGGCCGGGGGTCCGTCAACCAAGCGTCACGGCTCAACAGTAGCTTCTCATGGCATCTTCATAGCCCGTACCACCCTTCAAGTCTCGTCCAAACTTGAGGTGGATATCCAACACCTGCTGCACGTGCTTCATCGAAAGCGCCTCGGCCTTGGTCAAGGCCAAATCTTGCGCCGAAGCAATCAAGTTCTTGATCTCTCGCCCATTGACGTCGTGCTTGGCAAGTCGATTCAAGTCTTCGTCACGGAAGCGCTCTACGGCCAGCTGTCCATGTGCCTCGACTCGGTCGATAAACATTTTGAAAATGGTCTTTTTAGCCTTGGAATCTAGCCCTTCGTATCTGAGAGCGACGTGAATGCGAGACTGGAATGCATCATCAAATGTCTGCATCGCGCGTCAGAGATCCTTTTTTTTGCAACCCTGTTCCCGCCTTTCGGCTCTCCCCTCAGCCCAAGGAGCACATGGAGCATTGCCAAACTCACCTCGACACGGTTGGTTGTGAGGAATAAGATTCCCTGAAAATATTCCAGCTGGCGCAAAAAGACGCTGACGAGAGCGTTGCGGTTCAAGTCATGCATGTTTCGCTTTTCGAGAAACACATCGGCTTCATCGAGCAGCAGTATCGCCCCCCAACAATGACAGATGTGGATCGCTTTTTGTAAATCCGACTCTAGCTGACGAGCGGTTGACCCAAGTTCACCAGCAGATGCCACATAGAGTGGACAGCGGAGCAGTTCGCTGATGCCTTCTGCCGTCAGCGTCTTGCCCGTCCCGGGAGGTCCGTGGAGAACAGCTTGTGAGGATTCCTTGTTAGCACTGAGCCCGTGACAAGCCGGTCCAACACGTCTCACTTACTGACGAGTCCCTTTCCCTTGCCTTGTATGAAATCATCTGTTGTCTGTGCCTTGTTATTTTTGCGCGACTTGACCAGCGCTTGAATCACGTCTTTTGTTTCTGGCGGCACCACCAGAGAAGCCCATGCATCCTCATTCCACCTCACCTCGCCAAGTTTTGAAACCAAGAACTCCAGCCATAGCTTGTGAGAAAACGAAAAGCCCAAGACGAGCGGTGAGGCGAGCAGGTAGTCCTCATCTGTAAACCCAAGACATTGATCCGCCATGGCCTCTTCCGCATGGGTTTCCACGACTTTCTCTGCTGTAGATGAGTCGGTATCATTCGTCCCAGTCAAAGAACATTGTGATAGAAATGAAAACGGCGAACTGTTACTGCTTGCATCCACATCATCTTGCACGTCATCCGTATCCACAGCTCCACCGTCAGACCCCTTCATCGCCTTGCTAACCAGCTTCGGGTTTCCCGTCCCACGACGAGCACCATTGGATAAGAAGCGAAGGACATCCCCGCCAATCTTCGGACCTGATGTCGAAAGTGCATCAAAGTCTTTTGGTCGTACCGCAGATGCAAAGTTGTTGGGATTGACGCGCCTGAACATGGCAGGATCCACCATGATACGGCTCGTTTGAATGTGAACATTCGAAACAGCATCGATCTTTTGTCTCATGTATGCAGTGCCAGAGTACTCCTTCAAATGTGATCCACTGAGAGATACAAACTTCTTGCCTCGTTCAATCAACGTCTGACGCAACTTGAGCTTATCCTTGTGGTATGACAGTGGATAACATGGCAGGCTGATTATTTTTCGCGTACCGTGGAATTCCACAACCTCTTCCGCCATATTTCCAAAACCAAAACGCTTCCCGTCGAAATCGAGATATTTGCCCTCAAGGAAATAACGGACGTTTTGAAATACCGTCACATGGCGTACGGCCATGTCAAGTTTGAAAACACGCGGGTGTTCCGTCTCGCCGTACGTCCCACAGTAAACAAGTGTATTCGGCTTCCACAGCGCCCAAAGATACTCAAAGCTGATGATTCCATTGCGCAGCATTGGGTACAGGCTCTTCTTCACTTTTTCATAGTCATTGTCCAAGTACTTGATCAGAACTTCAAGTTCCTTTCGTTTCTTGTCAAGCAGATGCCGGCCTTGTCGCTGCTCGTGTCTCGACGTACCAGCTGGCTCAGCCTCTCTCAATTTCCCCACGTGTGATCGTAAGTCCTCCAGGTATCTATAGACCATGTTAGAAGACTCCGGGTAGAATATGTCATGTCCTACAATGATGGCCGTGGCAACATCACTGCCGAGAAAAGACTCGCGTCACCTTCATTACATACAGGAAAAGTAAATTTGGTTCTATCTTCGGCAACTCATCGATGAGGTTCATTCCACGAACATTGCCAATGACATCTTGCAGACATCCGCGCAAAAGTTGACTCTTGATGTCGACAGAGGTGGCTCGGTACCTTCCGTCCGACTCAAACGTTCTCCTCACGTGAAACAGGTAGCCTTGGTATTTGACGTCGGCCTTCTCTTCCGAGGTGGTCTGATGCCTGAATGTACACAATTTGTGGTCCCAGACCTCATCAACGCGTTTGAAATCAAACTTGGCCTCACTTTCTCCAGTTCCGTGGCGGGACTCTGACTTCTCTAGCTTCCGATTTTGGCAAGAGCAATCCCGAGAACCACCATCGGGCCCAGAATTGACCAGCTGAGTAGAGGATTCATGGGCTTGACGAGCGGGCGCACTTGTATTCAACCCATTTTGACTCGTTTGGGCAATGCCGGAGTACGCGATCTGTGCCAAGTCAGCTGTAGAGCATGGATTGTAGATGTTGCTCAAGACTGGCCGTTGCTGGAGTAGAAATGCCCTGTTGATGTGAGTGGTTTGACAACCGGTCATGCAGTCGAGTTGCTGCTGTAATAGGCCACACCGCAACTCCAACTGTGCAAGCGCCTGCGATATATCCTCTTGCTTGCCGACACCGCTCCGCTTGTCGGGATCCCCATCTTTCAAAGAGCTTGCTTCTCTACGCGAAGGCGGCATACCATCGTCGGTCCCACACACAGCCCCATGCGGTCCGGCAAGAGTATCATGAATATCGTGAACATGATGCCGAAACATACAGCGGGATCTTCTAGCCCTTATTGATCTGCGCTTTCCGTATTCTTTGGCTTCGTCATCCGTCTCGATGCAAGAGCTGCCGTCGCCTTCACTTGACGAATGTTTCTCCAAGTCGGAGAATGAAATAGCCCTCATCTTTTTCGAATAATTGGCTTTGCTGTTCTTAGCAGCCCTTCTTCTTCCTCCAAACGTTTCAGACTTGGTAGTTTCCTTTGACTTTTTCGACTTGGCGTTGTCACAGTTACATGAGGCTGGTTTCGTCTTGGATGCTGACTCAGAAGAGCTCTGAAGGCATGCTGAATGATGGGCCAACTTGTCGTCGTTCCTGATCGCCTGGTCGCTGACCCTCTGACTGGGTTCTAGGTGTCTATCACTTATAGTCGCAGTAGCTCGAGATGTCTCCATGGCCGCTTCTGGAACCTCGAAAAGCTTGGAGAGGCGACTGTTAACCCGAACTCGACAAGCCGTACAACAGAGAAACCAATGTCTGCAGATGCAAGCTTCAGTAAATATAATGAGATTTACGTTGAACAAGTATCAAGGCAGGCCATTTTAGAAAGGCATCTCTTACAGTGAAACTGGCCACGCAGCAGAAGACGATGATGGAGCACACAGGACGATGGCTGAATAGAAGCACCGAGGATCTGGTCCGTTGACGATTGGAGAGGATTTCGCTAGATGATATAAGAGTAGAGATGAGCCTGACTAATGATGTATTGCCGTGGGAGCTGCAGGGCAATGGAGATGAATGGCCGAGCAAGGACTTTTGCGCGAATTCATCCACCAACAAGGTTGGGGGCAAGATTCTCTCAGAGAGCGAGCCACTTGTTGGGAGGAAAGAAAGAGCAGGAAAGAAAGAGCAGGGAAGAACGGTAAATCCACTTGTGACGGAAGAACGAATTCAACGTGTTCAGTCACATCGGCGTGACTGGCTCTTCCTCCCAACCGTGGTCCCAGGACGCATGCAGATAGACATGCAGATAGACATGCAGATAGACATGCAGGGAAGATGGGAAGGAGTTGAGCGAAAATGAAGAACCGAGCCCTGGTTCGTATGAAAGAGCACCCAGGCGACACTTGCCACGTCTTGTCTGTGACTCGAGCATTGGCGAGTGCACCACGAGAACGAGGAGAAAGCCTTTGCATCTCCAAGAGGGCTCAGCCCTTCATTCTCACCCGACTCTAGACAATCAGAGCATCAGCACATGGTCGGCAGTCAGCTTCCCTTCAGCTCGCAGAGAGCCCTTGACGGCGAAAGTGACGCGTCGCAAGGCTTGATCAAGCCATCTGAATGCATGGGTGGCCCTTTCCTGGACAATGTCTGGTCCTTGTTGCGGTGGAGGGTCTGCAGTGGTCTAGCCACATAACATCGTGCCAGTCCAGGACTTGACGTTGGCTCTTGAATTCTCCCCGCAAAACGGGACGGGTTTCGGTGAGGCACGATTCGCGTCATCCAACGTGTATGAACGGCACAGTCGGTCGGAATTTGGTTGTGATACGGGCGGCGCTGGTGGAGGAGGTTGTGACTCGTGGGCCGTGGCTGCAGCCTGCCTCTCCCAGCTTTGAATTCGATGGCTCGCCCAATCCGGTTAGCAAATCACATGGAGCACCAACAACGTGTGCATCGTCATGGGCACAGACTGAGCGGAAGCATCTCGACACGCCTCTTCCTTGGCTGGGCTTCAACGCCTCCGCCTCTGCTACGTGCTACCTTGACGACCGTGCCGCCTAGATCGAGATTTCCATGTGTCTGTCCCCCACTGGATCATGGCAACCTATCTCCTGTACATAGAAATCTTGTAGCATTCACTCTATTCAACAACGCGGCATCAACCCTACCACGAACCCAAAACAAACAAGTTTTGCGTCCCCATCCTCTGGTCCCCATCCTCTGCGCCAGCTGCTTGACATCGCCCGTCATGCCCGGCAACAGATCGAGGTGGTCGTCTGTCGACCGCATGCTCGGCCGCAGTGGAGATGGTACGCCTGGCAGTAGCGGACGCGCTCACGACTTCCTTGAAGGAGAGGAAACGGCTCGTAAGTTGAGCCGCATTTCTGCGCCGACATCTCGTCCACAGGGTCTTGAGCGTCTTTGCCTGACTGACGACGTAAACAACACCAGTCTTGCCCCGACTCCATCATGATCAGGTGCGATCCGCTGTTCCAGCACCTGAAGTTACCAAGATCTGTCTTCGCCTGCGACATCTGGTACAAGAATGTGTGCCTTGCGAGATGGAGGAGAGCCGAGTGACCACACCACACAGCCGTATCATTACGCACAAAGTCATTCAAGCAGCGAAAGAGGCTGGAAGTCCCGAACACCGAGGATGCGTCGTAAGCTGAGCATGCAATAATGCGTTTTTTACTAGGACCGCGCCACCAGTTTCTCACCTGCTCGCCCTAGGTTTTTTGCCTTTTGGTCAACCAGAGATGGTTTAAATATGGAGCTATCGTTGAGCTCTGGGATTCTGGCTTGCATAAGCTGCGAGCCGAAGCCTGCCAAGTCATCGCAAAAGCCTTGTGAGCATATGCCATGGAGTGTGATTCATGGTTCGAGCCTGACAATCATCATTCTAGAATTGAAGCAGAAGAGGACATGAATTACCTGCTGTACGAGGTCTTACTTCGTCGGTACTCTTACATTGCAAAAGCCGGCCCGACCCCCCCGGTAAACGTTGTCGAGCAGGCTGTCGACCTCCATGCTGTTCGGGTGATAGGCTCGTCTGGCTATCAAAAATGTATTAATTACCTATGGCGCGGATGGCTTGTCCAGGACGAAAATGATCCGTCCGTCTTTGTCGACTACAAGGACAAGGATAGCATTCATTTCTTCACTCATATGGATCCCGATCGGATGCGGGCTCCACGAAATCAGAACGCTGCGCAACTCCTGCTATCCCTCATCTACCTCGTCCTATACACTGCTGCGATTAATTCCGTGAACCCTTCGGGAGAGCTAGATGGCGCTGAGGTCGCCATGTACCTGTTCACTCTCGGGTACATCTGTGACGAAATAATGAAGGTTTACAAGGCAGGCCATCGTATTCTAGGCTTTTGGAATGCCTTCAACGCCGTCTTGTATTCTTTCCTCGCCGTTTCACTCTTGTTCCGGATTATTGGCTTCACAGCGTACCAAGGCTCGGAATCTCGCGAACACTATAGCAAACTGAGCTACAACATGCTGGCCTTTGTCGCACCCATGTTCTGGTGTAGGCTTCTGTTGTACCTTGACAGCTTCAGATTCTTCGGAGCCATGCTTGTCGTGTTGAAGGTCATGATGAAGGAGTCTGTCATATTCTTTGCGCTTCTCGTCGTTGTCGTTATTGGATTTCTCCAGGCCTTTGTCGGGCTGGACTTGGCGGAGGACAACGTCGCAAATGATGTTGCCTTCATCGTTGAAAGCATGACGAAAGCGATTATGCAGAGTCCCGAGTTTGACGGATTCGAAGCCTTTGGGCCACCTTGGGGTACTATACTATATTACTGCTTCACTTTTGTCGTCATGGTACTGCACCACCTTTCACCTCATTTCTTTACGTGTATGCGCACCTGAGTGTGTGACTAACTCTACTTTCATTAGATCATCCTGCTCAACATCCTCATTGCGCTTTACAACTCTGCGTACGAAGACATTTACGAGAACGCCGACGACGAATACCTAGCCCTGTTTTCCCAGAAAACGATGCAATTTGTGAGAGCCCCAGACGAGAATGTTTTTATTGCGCCCTTCAACCTCGTCGAGATTGTCATATCGGCTCTGTTCGAATGGTGGATGCCAAAGCACATGTACGAGGTCATAAACGACTACGTCATGGCGTTTATATACTCGCCCCTACTCTTCGTTTCGGCATATTTTGAGACACGTGCAGCATATCGGATCCGGAGAAACAGGTCAAGGGGAGACGAGGACGACGACGTTGTTGAAGAATGGGAGCACATGGCGCATGGAATCGATATGGAAGCCGAGGGTTGGACGAAAACATGCGATGCGGTGAAGCCAAATATGCAAGATGATGCAGCTGTTTTGGAGATTCGAAAATTGCGATCGGAAATCAATGAGCTGAAAGCCTTGACTGTGGACATGAGCAAGACTGTTGGCGCCGAGACTTCAACCTTGGCCAAGACGTCGAACGGCAGAAGGTCATCTTCAAATTCAGGGGACACGGAGTAATGACCAAAGTCTGACGCGTTTTGTTCCCGTGGTTGTTATGCTAGCTGAAGATGAGAATTTACGCTCATTGTAGATTGCACGGGTGTCAAAAGTCTGGTAGTTCACTGAGAACATATGTTATTAATGAAGAGGCGCAGTGTGTTTGATGGCTCTACCTGGCCGGATAATATCAAGGTCGTAAGTTCGTCGTGATGATCAAAACGATTTTCTGCGTGATTGCAGCTTTATTTACAAGGGTTATGGCCTTGTGTCAAGCCTCTTCGGGAGGAAAGTACTTTCTGGGCCCATTTTAGCCAGTGTCGGCAACGACTCACGAGCAGAATTTTTGGTGCATACTTACGGAAGGATACGATTATAAGCGGCCACATCCTTTTGCTCAAAGGCAACGAAGATGACCCGTTCTAGGGAACCGCCATCGTTTTCCAAGAATCTTCTCACAGTCTCGCAAGCGACTTCTGCCGCGTCTCGGCTGGGATAACCATAGATGCCAGTGCTGATGCCGCTGAAAGCAATGGTCTTGAGGCCCGCTCGTGACGCCAATTTCAAGCTGTTCTCGTAGCAACTCCGAAGGGCCTGTCCACTCCTCTTGGGGTCACCGCTTCTGTAGACAGGGCCGACTGTGTGAATCACATGCTTGGCCGGCAGATCATACCCTCCTGTAATGACCGCATCTCCGGTGGGACAACGGCCGAGTCCACGGCATTCGGCCAGGAGTCCCGGTCCGGCCGCTCGGTGAATGGCGCCGTCAACGCCCCCGCCGCCGAGCAAGCTGGTGTTTGCGGCGTTGACAACCGCATCGACCTCGAGCTTGGTGATGTCCCCTCGGATGAGGCCGACGCGGGAGTTGACGGAAGAGGATGGGGGGAGGGAAGAGTTGGAGTCTGAGGAGATGGGTGCCTTTGTAAGAGCTGACGTTTGATAGAGCTGGGTAATGGTGGGGATTTGCGAGGCAGCCATGAGCGATGGCATTTTGGAATGGTAACGACGGGGAGGGGATTGACGATGTGGCGAGCATGCAGCTGTTGGGCTGCCAAGTGCGCGTCTGGCTCGGACCGTACGAGTTTTGTAGATGCGAGAGATGCTGTTCTTCACTTTCGAGGTTTTTATTTGATGCGGCAGTTGAAATTAGGTAGTTGAGAGAAGAGCAGGCTCGTATTTCACTAAAACTTGACATGAGGCTCCGAACGACGAGATTTGAAAAGTATATGTAGTACCAGATGACGCACGGCTTTCGCAAAGGCGGTATCGTGTTCGGCGGCAGCGTTGGTACGAAGACTAGAGAGTTGTTTGTCGCTGCTCGCTCAAAACGACGTCTTTTCCAAATCTCCTGTGCATGGTTGCCATGCAAAGCAATGATGGCCAATGTGCTTGACTCTTGGAGTCTGGATGGATTATTGATGGTTGTAGGGTTGGATTGTTCTCCCGTCTCCAGCTGCCAGACAGTTGGCGGGGTTGGCGGCTGGCTGTCCATCCTCCTGTCAAACCGGCCGTTATCGCAGACGCAGCTGCTTATCGGTGATTGTTTTGTTCTGACCCCCGGCTTCAGTTTTCCAACCAAACCAATTTGACCGAACCAAACCCCGCCCTCGGCCGTTCGTTCCCAGTCTCCGTTGTCGTTGTACTACCCAGTGGCTAGATCAACGACCGACCTCGCACTGAGCTTCATTTCTCAGCCATCGTGCAAGGAGAACGCTTACCTGGGTTTACTGTAGTGCAAGTACAGAAACGAAACGCTCCGAGGTGGTTGAAAATCCGCAACAATGGCTGACGACGCAACCAAAAATATGGCCAAGCTTCAGCTCGACGACGTCACTGGAGAAATGGTCTCCAAGGCGGAGCTCAGGAAACGACAGCAAAAGAGAGCCAAGAAGGCCGCCCAAGAGAAGTCTCGCTTAGAAAAGGCGGCCGCTGGTCCTGACCCCAAAGCTGCTGCGCCAAACCCGAAGCCAGAAGAGATTCCGCTTGACCCCGAGGCCATGTTCAAGCAGGGATTTCTCGACGATGTCTACAAAGAGCGGCCGGTGAAAAATGTGGTGACGCGGTTCCCGCCGGAGCCCAACGGGTATCTTCATATTGGGCATGCCAAGGCCATCGCCGTAAACTTTGGCTTTGCAAGATACCATGGCGGTGTTTGCTACCTGCGATTCGACGATACAAATCCGGAGAAGGAGGAGGAGAAGTACTTTGTCGCTATCCAAGATGTCATTTCGTGGTTGGGATTCAAGCCGTACAAAGTTACTTATTCAAGCGACAACTTTGAACGACTCTACCAACTGGCGGAGAAGCTCATTTCTCTGGGCAAGGCCTATGTCTGCGCATGCGACGGTGCGTAGCCTGCATTACGAAAGGTCGGGATGAAGCCGCTAACATTTCTGGCGCCCAGACACTGAGATCAAGCTTCAGCGAGGAGGAGAAAAGGGTGCCACACCCCGATACCGCTGCCAGCATGCCGAGCAAACGGTCGACGACAACTTGCAGAAATTCCGCGACATGCGTGGTGGAAAGTACAAGCCAAAGGAGGTGTTTCTGCGGATGAAGCAGGACATCACGGATGGCAATCCTCAGATGTGGGATCTGGCAGCGTACCGAATCAAGACCGACACCCCTCACCACCGCACGGGTTGGGACTGGAACATCTACCCAACTTACGACTTCACCCACTGCTTGTGTGACAGCTTCGAAGGCATCACGCACTCCCTATGCACCACCGAGTTCATTCTAAGTCGTGTATCATACGAGTGGCTCAACAAGTCTCTGGGGGAATACGAACCCATGCAACGAGAGTACGGACGCCTAAACCTGACCGGTACTGTTCTGTCGAAGCGCAAAATCCTCAAGCTGGTGGACGAGAAAATCGTGCGAGATTGGGACGACCCACGACTCTACACTCTGATTGGCATTCGCCGCCGCGGTGTACCACCTGGTGCGATTCTTGGGTTCGTCAATGAACTGGGCGTCACCACGAACATCACCACCATCATGACGCACAAGCTCGAACAAAGTATTCGCAAGTACCTGGAAAAGACCGTCCCCAGACTAATGATGGTCCTTGACCCAGTGCCCCTGGTTGTCGAGGATGCTGAGGCTTCGGATGTGACGCTACCCTTCTCACCAAAGGACCCCAAGATGGGATCTCACACCATCCGCTTCACACCAACAATATACATTGACAGATCGGATTTTCGCGAGGTAGACAGCAAGGACTACTTCCGCCTAGCCCCTGGCAAAACCGTCGGCTTGCTGAATGCCCCTTATCCCGTGAAGGCCACCTCCTTTACCAAGGACGAGGCTACTGGAAGGGTGACGGAGATCCGAGGTGTGTTTGACAAGGAGACAAAGAAGGCAAAGACGTATATCCAGTGGGTTGGTACCGAGGGATCAAGAAAGGTCGAGGCCCGCATTCACAATGCGCTCTTCAAGTCAGAGAAGCCAGATGATGCGGAGGGCGGTTTCTTGAATGATCTAAATCCCGAGAGCGAGGTCATCTATCCGGATGCTGTCATTGAGTCAGGATTCGACGAAGTCAGGCGCCGAGCACCGTGGCCGGAAGCTGCGGGCGAGAGCGGGCTTGGCAAGGGCGGTCCGGAAAGCGTTCGCTTCCAGGCCATGCGCGTTGCCTACTTTGTAAGTCACATTTGCACCTTGTACCCCTTGACAATGATGAGAAGTCACTGACTGGTGTTTGGGCAGGCAATGGACTCTGATAGCAGGGACGATAAAATTGTATTCAACAGGATTGTTAGCTTGAAGGAAGATGCTGGAAAGAAGGCGTGATTTTAGCAAACTCCAGACTCTGCGTGGCTGAGAGTTCCAAATCCCAAACGTTTTCATGATTCGGGATCTACTTGGCGGTATTGACCGATGGGCAGGGGGCGGGACGGAGCATGTGTCGATGGCATCAGCAGTTTACATATCATGGCATATCGATAGCCCTGCTTATTTGCATGAGATTTGTGGCCGAGTCAATGGCGAGGCCTTTACCGGCAAGAGCCTGGCGTGTCAGGGGACATGGCCATCCTATCAATCTCCTGTATTGACGTGCAGTATGACCCTTCTCGGCGAGGTACGTAGTGTCGTATCGATACGCTCGAGGCGAGTTTGCGAATGCGTAGTCTTGGCTGGGACGTGCGGTCGTGTGATGCACGAAATTCTGCGTCCTTGATAGGAGACAAAAATGGGTAGACGACTCGTCTTGTCCAACCTGGCGAATGACACGACGGGGGTTGACTGGCTTCGTGGCATGGCGTTTTGGAAGGGTCCTTGATGCTGGAGACTGCTGTACGAGGGGAAGCAGCCTTGGGTATCACGGCGAGTACTTGGCCGCCTTTTTTTCCCTCTGATCTACCAGCGAGGGAGGGTTCTTGACGGCGAGTTTTTTTCATACATGGAGGTGGTGATGAGGACGACTTGGGCCAGTATTGTAGCACGGGCTTGATCGGAGCGATTTGACCGCAGCGTATTCAACTTGTTTTACTGGTGTGGGTATTATTTCGAGTTGGTGTGGGATGGCAAACTGGCAGATGGAGATGTTGTCGAGGTGAAGGGCGCTGGTGCCACATGGCACTTTTCGCGAGGGAATTGCTATAGTTGATAGTGCATCTGGGAGGCTTGAGGGGCGACGGAGGGGCGACGGAGGGGCGATGTTGAGGAGAGGCCGGATCTGGCTGCAAAGAAAGAGGGCAACACGGTGCTGTATTCTTCTTGTTTTTTGCTTGATCCTTCTCGGGCGCCAGCGTCGCTGCAGAACAAGGACAGCATGTCGCTCTGACGTTGGCGTTGCGTTGGTATGGATTCTGCTCACTTCCTCATCGCATCGTCGGGGCAGCGTGGGAAGTTGGGACTAGAAGAATGAATAGTAGCTACTGTAGGATGGCCAGTTGTGTGGCAGAGGCGCTCTTGCATTTCGGTCTAGGAAGGTGACTTGGAATCTCAGCTTGTCGAGAAGGCCACAGGATTCAAGCTTCGTCTGCGCACTTTTCCGTCCCAACCATGGCGGACTCAAACATGGCGGACCCAAACATGGCCGTTCGGCCAGCTTGTACAGCAGTCAGCGTCCTGGAAGCTATTTTTGCTCGAGACATGGTAGCTACTTTTACTCACTTGCAGACAAAGGGTGGGTTGCATTGATTCCCGTTTGACTCGCCCTCGCCGAAGCTGCCACACACACAAAACACAACATTAGTACGTACTAAAGTCAGGAGGATGCAACGCCACCGGCCGACACATGCTTGTGATTTGCATTTCACCTGGCGCTGGCTGAGCCGGTGCACACGGCCGCGGCGACGACTCACCGCCTTTGCCGTTTTCCCTGAAAAGGATTAGCGGGCCCTGATAACGCCCGATAAGTCTTTCTCTCTAGCCAAATGGAGGGGCAGGTGCGAATTTTTTTTCCCCCACGTCTGCTGGGATGGTTAGCGCTGCGCCCCCTCCCCCAAACACTGACTGGGTGGGTTTGGAAAGGGCAAAAAAAAAAAAAAAAAAAAAAAAAAAAAAACCCAAAAACCTGTGGCAGCCAAGGGACACAGAATTAAAATCTACTTGCTGGTCGACCCTCTTTCAGAGTCGCCCCGTATTTCTTTCTTCTTTCTCTACCTGCGTGTCCCCCGCCCATTTCATCTTCCTCCTCCATCTCACTTTTTTTTTCTTGGTCGTCATCCTCCAAGACGCACCGTGGACTAGTCCTCAGCAGTCCCTTGTTCCTTTCTTTGTCGAGTTGTTTCTTGGATCCTCCTCCTTGGGACAACCCCGCCACCGATAGACGGCGACAAAAAAAAAAAAAAAAAAAAAAAAAGAAGCCGCGATAGAGCAGAGTCGACCCCTCCATCGTCTCTGTGGGCTTTCACGATTGAAGAAAAAAAAAATTCTTTTTTTTTTTTTGATTCGGATAAGTTACGATAGACATTGAACCAACCCCGGGCATTGTCTTTTCCAGTTCGCCAATTTTCGACTTTGAATTTTTGCATCATAATACCCCGAAACCGTCAATATGCCTTCCGAAAACGCTCAGTCGATCAAGGTTCTTGATGAGCTCTTCCAGAAGCTCACCGTCTCCAAGGAGGCGGCAGACATCAAGGAGTCTGCCAACCAACTTGCCAGCTTCATCAACGGCCGCATTGAGGACCAGGATGTTCCTACCAAGTAAGTTCAGCGCTTCCTCGCTTCTATCCCGCCAGCCTATTCCGCAGACAACACCACCCGCCATTTCGCCAAAAAATTTTCTGGTAAAATTTTTTTGGTGGTACCTGTACCTCGTTGGGTACATCGCGGAATGGCCAAAACTCCGCACCCTGCATCTTCCAAGTGCATGCAATGCCCTTTCATCGATACCACCTGCACACGCAGCGTTGCGCAACCCAAGCTTACAGTTCGTTCTTCTTTAGGACCATTGAAAGCTTGAAAAAGAACCTCGCCAACAAGAAGGATGCCGTGGCCCGTGAGCAGGCTTGCGTTGCCATTGCGGCCATTGCCTCCCATTCCGAGGTTGCTGCCAATGTTGAGCCATACCTCGTCGTCCTTCTTCCCAGTGTCCTTGCTGCCGTGGGCGACAAGATCACGGCGGTCAAGAACGCTGCCACCGCTGCTGTCACCGCCATTGCCGGTGCCATCAATGGCAATGCCTGCAAGGCTGCGCTCCCTGCCATTATGGAGTCAATCCGCACCGCCCAAAAGTGGCCCGAGAAGATGGCTGCTCTGGACTTCATCGATGTCCTGATCAAGACCGCGCCCGCTCAGCTGGCTTACCGCGTCCCCGACTTGATTCCCGTCGTCTCCGAGGCCATGTGGGATACCAAGAAGGAGGTCAAGGAGCGTGCCTACAGGACCATGGAGCAGATTTGCCAGCTCATCGTCAACAAGGATATCGAGCGCTTCATCCCCGAGCTGATCAAGTGTATCGCCAAGCCTGAGAATGTCCCCGAGACTGTTCACCTGCTCGGTGCCACCACTTTCGTCACCGAGGTCCAGGAGCCCACCTTGGCTCTGATGGTCCCTCTTCTGGACCGTGGCCTGGCCGAGCGCGAGACTGCCATCAAGAGAAAGGCGGCCGTCATCGTCGACAACATGTGCAAGCTCGTCGACGACCCCAACATTGTTGCTCCCTTCTTGCCCAAGATGATGCCTGGTCTGCAGAAGAACTACGACAACCTGGCTGACCCCGAAGCCCGTGAAAAGACAAAGCAGGCTCTGGACACCATTACCCGTGTCGGTAACGTCGTGGACGGCAAGATTCCCGAGGCTCGCAACGACGGCGACCAGAAGATTGTCCTCGGCAAGCTCAAGGAGCTCTTGGCTCCCAAGTATGCCTCTTACCTCGAAAAGATGGGCCCCGTTGCCGAGTACATTGCTTCCATGGCTGGCCAGCTCATCGATGAGAAGGAGTCGGAGAACCTCGTCTGGGTTGACAACTTGAAGGCCTACGTTGCCGTCATCACCGGCATTGACCACGCGGAAGCCACTGTTGACGCCCTGCGCAAGCGTGCTTCGCCCGGTGCTGCCGAGGATGAAGCCGTTGAGCCCGATGAGGAAGAGGGTGAGGATCTCTGCAACTGCACCTTCTCTCTGGCCTACGGTGCCAAGATTCTTCTCAACCAGACACACCTCCGTCTCAAGCGTGGTCAGCGCTACGGTCTCTGCGGTCCCAACGGATCTGGCAAGTCGACTCTGATGCGTGCCATCAACAATGAGCAGGTCGAAGGCTTCCCCAAGCAGAGCGAGGTCAAGACGGTGTTTGTCGAGCACGATCTTGACTCCGCCGACACGGAGATGACGACGATTGAGTGGACCATGAAGAAGCTCGGCGAGGCCGGCGTCACCACCACCAAGGCCGATGTCGAGAAGCAGCTCGGCGAGTTTGGCTTTACCGAGAGCATGATTTCTGGCGAAATCAGCGCCCTGTCTGGTGGTTGGAAGATGAAGCTCGCCTTGTGCCGTGCTGTCTTTGAGGCCCCCGATATTCTGTTGCTCGACGAGCCCACCAACCATTTGGACGTCAAGAATGTGAAGTGGCTCGAGGATTTCTTGATCAACTCGCCCTGCACATCCATCATCGTGTCTCACGACTCTGGTTTCCTTGACAACGTTTGCCAGCACATTGTGCACTACGAGCGATTCAAGCTTAAGCGATACAGGGGTAACCTGGCTGAATTCGTCAAGCGAGTCCCGTCTGCCAAGTCGTACTACGAGCTCGGTGCGTCCGAGATGGAGTTCACCTTCCCCGAGCCCGGTTTCCTCGAGGGTGTCAAGACCAAGGCCAAGGCCATTCTGCGTGCCACCAAGATGTCCTTCCAGTACCCCGGCACGTCCAAGCCCCAGATTTCCGACATTACCTTCCAGTGCTCGCTGGGCTCCCGTATCGCCGTCATTGGCCCCAACGGTGCTGGCAAATCGACTCTGATCAACGTCCTGACTGGTGAGCTCATCCCTACCCAGGGAGAGATTTACCAGCACGAGAACATCCGCATCGCCTACATCAAGCAGCACGCTTTTGCCCACATCGACAACCACCTGGACTCGACGCCCTCCGAGTACATCCAGTGGCGTTTCCAGACTGGCGAGGATCGTGAGACCATGGACCGTGCCAACAAGATCATCACGGAGGATGATGAGAAGGCCATGGACAAGATCTTCCGCATCGAGGGTACGCAGCGTCGCATCATTGGCATCAACTCGCGCCGAAAGTTCAAGAACAGCTACGAGTACGAATGTTCATGCGCCATTGGCGAGAATGTTGGCATGAAGAATGAGCGCTGGACTCCCATGATGTCTGCCGACAATGTCTGGCTGCCCCGCAACGAGCTCTTGGCTTCTCACCAGAAGATGGTGGCCGATGTTGATATGAAGGAGGCTCTCGCCTCTGGTCAGTTCCGCCCTCTGGTCCGCAAGGAGATTGAGGCGCACTGCGCCAACTTTGGCCTCGACGCCGAACTTGTTTCCCACTCGCGTATGCGAGGTCTGTCCGGCGGTCAACGTGTCAAGACCGTGCTTGCTGCTTGCTCATGGCAGCGACCGCACTTGATCGTGCTGGACGAGCCTACCAACTACCTTGACCGTGACTCTCTGGGTGCCCTGTCCAAGGCTCTGAAGAAGTTTGAGGGTGGCGTCATCATCATTACCCACTCTGCCGAGTTCACAAAGGACTTGACGGAAGAGGTGTGGGCTGTCATGGACGGCAAGATGACGCCTTCGGGCCACAACTGGGTCTCGGGCCAGGGCTCTGGTCCTCGTCTCAAGCATGATGACGACGACGAAGAGGATAAGTTCGATGCTATGGGCAACAAGATTGTCACGACCAAGAAGAAGTCGAAGCTGACGTCCTCTGAGCTTCGCAAGAAGAAGAAGGGTAAGGCAACACCCGACACTATGCCACTACCTTTTTTTTTTTTTTTTTTTTTTTTTTTTTGCATGAGTTTGCTAACAAGGTTCACAGATCGCATGGCCCGCCGAAAGCGTGGTGAAGAGGTTTTCAGCGACGAAGATGATATTTAAATTGAGCGCCTTCAACCCGCCAAAAGTCGGTCGGCGCAATACGTAACTGCCTGACATTTTCCTTTGTTCCCTTTCCTTTGTACGGTAATGTGATGGAGGGCAAAGGTTTTTCAAAGTTGCAATGCGTTCTGGGAAATGATTGCATACTCGGGTTATCGATAGACATGGCCTTTTATATCAGATGATGGTGATGGATGCGTTCCAAGAAGCTTGACGGGGTCCTGGTCGGCGGTTGGAGGACCGCTGCACGAGGATCGGCGGCAATGCTTTTGGAATGGACGATAGTATGACAGTTAGACCCGAATAGAGTTGTGCCATGATTGGCTGCCCGCGGAGGAGAGGCATGTCTTGACAACCATGCACAAGACATGCCTGACGTTTGTCGGGCCTGTCGTTTGTTTGCTGGTTGCCATGTCCTCGTGCTGCCTGCCAGGTCCTGGCCATGGACCAATCAATGCAAGTCGATGCCCGCCACGATCAAAGCCTCAAAATGCTGCATCCTATGCCGACTGTCCACATTGATCACCCTCACAGAGGCAGTCTCCCTCCGGGGGCCCTGCCGGGGGCCGCCTGCAGCGAGCTCCCGCCTTTGGCGGATGCAAGCCTTGTAATAATATCGCATATATATAAATAATATACTATTTAAATATCCCTCCGGGGGCCCTGCCGGGGGCTAACGCAAGCCTTGTAATAATATCACATATATATAAATAATTTACTATTTAAATATCCCTCCGGGGGCCCTGCCGGGGGCCGCCTGCGGCGAGCTCCCGCCTTCGGCGGATACAAGCCTTGTAATAATATTACATGCCTTTAAATAATATACTATTTAAATATCCCTCCAGGGGCCCTGCCGGGCGCCGCCCGCGGCGACCTCCCGCCTTCGTATCCTGGTGTCTCGTCTTGTGCGTGCATGGGCCCAGGACGGCACCCCCCCCCCCCGGTATGGACCCGGAAGCGAGGACGGCAGGCAGCCAGGCAAGGCCACGATGGGGACGCCCTCTTCCGAGAGATAACCAAAACCGACAGGCACGGGTTCACACGTCCTGGGTGTGCCCTGCCGGGCAGCACGTGGAGGACGGGAACAGCCCGTGAGACCGGTCACAAGGGCAGGCACCACCCATCGGATGCGTCACGGTTCACGGCCCAAGGTCCGGGACCTCCTTGCGGGTCCACGACGAGGAGGCGTCGAGACTGTGTCCGAGACGCGGGAGGGCCGTCCGTCCGCCGTGGCCAGAGGGGCAGCATGGAGACCCGTCCATGTCGTCTGCCTGTGCGAGTCTGAATGTGGGCGTGCGTGCGTTGGATGGCGAACGGGAGTCGGGGATGACGGGTGTGTGTGTGGTGTGGTGGAGAGAGCATGCTGGGTGTGAGCTTCCATGACGGCTGTGAGTTGGAAAGGGGTTGGGTAACGGGTATGCGCTTGCGCGAGGTGCACGTGTTGAATGACGAGCCTGAGACATGACAGACAACAATTTATGCTCATCTCTGCACACACACACACACACACGCGCGCGAGCACAACAAGACAATGTCATCCAGCAGAGCAGCCGCCAAGTGTGGGCATTCTTGTGACCGAATCTTGACATGGCAAATCGTGTCCCGGGTTGGGATGCAGAGATATATATTTAAAAAAAAAAAAAAAAAAAAACCGTCATTCATCTGGCCTTCCGCCTGTCCGGGTATAAATACGCATTTCCAATTCATAATCCTCCTCTTCCACCTGGAACCTGTCCAGTTTCAACCACCACAATCCAACACCCATCATGACACCCGTCATGACGACTGCGACGACACCCTTGTTGGCACCCGTCACCACACCATCATCAAAAGACACATGAATGCTCCCATCATGATCCATGCCGCGTGGCATCTCCATGAGGAGTCCCCGAGGTTTTCGTCCCCCCTTCCCCTTTGCAAGCATCCCTCTTGACATCTCTCGTAAGCATCCCTCCGACATCTCTGGACAGACACCATGGAAACATGATGCAGGCCCGCCCACGGCAACACGTCCATCAGCTCATCCCCTCTCACTTCGCCTTCCTGTTGATACCCACCAGACGTCCCAGTTCCGTCCAGAAACCAACAGGCGCACCCGTCAGGCTGGCCTCGTATCGGTCGATCAGGGGTCGCTCCCAGACGAGATCAGTCTCCTCCGGCCTCACCGTCCGCGTGCGCTTCACGAGCTTCCAGGCAACAAACAGGATCGGCGCCACCAGCTGCATGGTGTAGTTTCTGAAGAAGTTCTCCACGTCCCAGGGCGTAAAGGCCGTGTATCCGTAAAAGATGACAATCAGAGTCTGCACGACAAGGGCGATATATGTGCCGTACGGCTGGAATCGTCCATAGTAGGGGAGCGTGCGGCGGTCGAGGCCCTGCACTTGGCAGGCGCGGTAGTAGTAGAGAAAGGTCACGTTCATGACCAGGTAGTCAATGATGCCGCCCGCCGTGATGAGATCCACGAGCCAGCCGACAACCTTTTTCGAACCGTTGCCGACTTGCAAAAAGGACAAGAAGGGGAAGAGCATGACGACCAGGAAACAGTAGATGGGCACTCCGTTGCTCCACGTCTTGCGCAGGAAGCCAGGAGCACGGCCTTCGAGGGCAAGGCCGTACAGAGAGCGCGTGGCACAGTACGTGTACGTGTTTCCGGCCGAGAAGATGGACGTCAACATGAGCGCATTGACGACGTGGGGGAGGCCATTGATTCCAAGCATCTTCATGGACATGACATAGGGCGATGCGGCAGCCGTGCCGCTTCCGGAGTCGCCCTTGAGAATCGACACCAGGTCCGGGTAGTTGTAGGGAATTACGATGCCGACGCACAGGGCGCTGCCGACGAAGAAGAGAGCAAATCGCCAGTAGATGGTCTTAAAGGCCGTCTTGATGTACGTCCGGGGCCGCTTGGCCTCGGCGGCAACCATGGACACGTACTCGGGGCCGACGACGGCAAAGCTGGCAGTCCAGAGAGAGCCGAGGAAGCCTTCGAAGCGACCCAAATCTCCCGTGTCGCCATTGTACACGGCAAAGGCGCCGGGCCTCTTCCAGTATCGGAATCCATAACTATCATTCTTGGGATTGGCACCAATCATGGTCAAGAAAGTGTAGAAGAAGAGCAGGAACAGAAGGACCACCTTGCCTCCCGAGAGCCAGAATTCAGCCTCACCGTACGCGCGAACGGCAAGAACATTAATCATACTACAAAAGTCGCCCAAAGAGCACCGTTTAGCATACAAACATTCATCTCATCGGGGGTCAGAGGGTTGCAAGAAAAAAGGCGGGACAGGGGGTGGGGGAGGAAGACAATGAAGTGGGTGCGAGAGAGGCGGAGAAGACGGCGCAGAGCCGACATGCCCATCTTCCCAACACACGAGGACAAGAGGCAGGTTCATTCTTACGCGTATAGTACGATGACACCAGCACAGATGGCAGCCGTGGGACCAGCCTTCGTGATGTTCTCGTTCCAAAAGGACAGCACCAAATTGATGGCGGTAATCTCAAAGGGAATGAGAAGAGCTTCGTACAGGAAAAAGTTCCACCCGGCCATGAAACCGAAAGCATCGTCCACCCAGTGACCGGCGAGACGGATGAAGCCGCCAGACACGGGCATCAGCACAGTCATTTCGGCCGCCGAGTTGTTGACACATGCGAGAACCAGCGAGTACAAGGTAAAGGCGATGAACAGACTGCCGGGACCTCCCTTGGCCAAACCGGTACCGATGCTGACGAAGAGGGCAGTGCCAATGGAGCCGCCAATGGCCACGAGCTGAATTTGCCGATTGTTCAATTTGCGCTGCAAGCCATCCGACTTGGCGTCATGGGCGAGCTCGCCGATTTCTGGAGATCCGGGGACGGAGATGCCAGGCTTGGAGCCCTTTTCCTCATCGGTGGACGCCATCGTGAGCAGCAAAGATGAATCGAGAAATCGCGCCAAAAGTTGACGACGGCGACTCGGGTCGGGACAATGGGTTTAGATACGCGCTGGTGGAGAAGAAGGTGGCATGCGCGCAATTCGGTGCCACGAGGTCGGCAGAGCAATTAATTGATGGGAGGTCAAGAAAGAAGAATGAAACAAACCCACGCGAGGTTTGAAGAGAAACACGCGAGGTTTGAAGAGAAACACGCGAGGTTTGAAGAGAAAGAGAAGAGAAATAGTAGAGGAAGGAGGGAGGGAGTGAGCGAGTGAGCGAGTGGTGGCAGGGGGGGGAAGACTAGCATGTATATAGTTATTGGTCCGTGACCGAATCCAATGCAAACCGACAAGAGCAAGAAGAGAAGCGAGAAGGAACAATGAAAAGGCCTGTTGCCCGACGTCAGAGGCCCAGAGTTCACAAAAACAGACTAGGCAGGCTACCAAGACCCGACACCAGCCACGACACGATCACCAGACGTGAGAGGCGGAAAAGGACGCTAGACCGAATGGATACTAAATACATATGCATGTTTCTAGGTACTAATCTGTGTACAGTGGCGTGGGAGTAAGATGGGGTGGTGGTGAGCTGAAGACGGAGTGGACGGTGATGTGGACCCGGAGCTCTTGCATTTTTGTTGGTTGCTCAACAACAAGTCGCTGGCTGCGCCCCTCGCACCTTCTAGACCGCAGCCGGGTAATTCAGTGCAGTACGTACTTGTTGAGGGGCATGAGCGGGGCATGAGCGGGGCAGGGGAGGAAAGGCCTGAGGGTGCAGGCAGATGGTCGCGGGGATCACAGGGAGGACTGCCCGCCAATTGGGTGGCCTGGGCCGGCCAGTGGGGGCAGAACGAGGCTTCATGGTTGGCTCTCTGGGCCACAAAAAAAAAAAAAAGAAAAAAAGAAAAAAGAACAAAGAACAAGAAAAAAAAAAGAGGGGACAAATGACGGCATCAATAGAGATTGTAGTCTGTCAACCAGACTTGACTTGCCTTGTGAGACGGACAAGTCTCGGACAGTTTCCACGTCAGCAGCTACCTTGGTTGGCTCCGTTCATTGTCGTCTCCGTCTCCGTCTCTGTGTCTGTGTCTGTGTCTGTACACATTCATATCCCCTTGTATCCCATCATGTTTGCGCCAACAGAGTCTAGAGGCAATATTGTCTGTGTCTGTGTCTGTGTCTGTACACATTCATATCCCCTTGTATCCCATCATGTTTGCGCCAACAGAGTCTAGAGGCAATATTCTGCGCCGGCAATTGCCACAGTACACCCCCCCCCCGCGAGGCAGCCGTCACACGACACACTCGTTTGAGTCGCATTCATAGCTGTCAAGCTTTCGTCCCCAGGGTCCAGGCTCGGCATTGGTTTTGAAGATGCCGAAAGATTGAACAAGAAGGGAACTGTTGTCAAAAAAAAGCCGGTCACGTGGTCTTATATCCGGCAGAGCAGCAGAGTTGTCCGCGGGCTTGCCCTTTCTGGACTTGCAGTATTTACCGCTGGCGCCCGTTTATCAAAGTCTAATCCGCATTACGTAGTGGAATGGACGATGGAGTTTCTTGACGCTTTCCCTTGCCAAAGATTTCCGCCCAGAGACAATTGGCATTGGGCATGATTTGCAATCGAATGGACGGCACATACATTTATTGGGCATCATGCATGCCGTTGACTTGTCCCGACTCTGATACGACCAAAAGGAGATGCTGTTGCGTCCGACTCATCCACCAGTCCGTCCGTCCAGTCCGTCCGTTCCCCCACCTTGCAAGGGTTGACTTGTCGGTGTCAATGCTTCTTTGGTGGGGGGGAGGGGGGGGGGCTGGCCCATTTGCCGCATGATGATTTCCATCTCAGCCTGCAGGGACTCCATCTTGGCAGTCAACATGGAAGTGCGCTCGGTTGAGACTCTCAACCGAGTCTCAACCGAGAGAGAGGGATCCCATCCGCCTGATTTAGCAAGCACCCCCTCCCACCACGTCGGATCTCGGGGGAATCTCCGAGTTTTTCAGAGGCAACGCAGTTGACCGCAGGATATTGATCTGTGCACATGTGCTGGGGGTAGCGGCATTTATCTACACCAGATTCCGCCGTACGCGCAACATGCTATCCCTACAGATGTACATACCGGGACCCCTTCCTCATTACTCGAGACAAGCACTCTGTAGGCCGCTTGTTTCACCCGAAATATCCAAGATTGGGGTTCAACCGCCAGCGGCCCCTGTGGCTGGCCACGCTTGGACGGACCCGCACAGGCTGAGAAACGGAGCGAGCACACATGGACATGCGAGTGCAAGCAACAACGTGCGTCATGGGCGCTGCTGCGTCTGCGCAGAAACAAAACGCCCTGGTATTGTACGGCATGCACTGGCCTAGGTTCGCCAACCGCCGTCGTCAATGACAAAACGCAGCAACCTGTCCGCAGCAACCTGTCACCTGGTAACCGGAGCAAGGGCGTGACGCCTGCCTCGCTCCCCAGGACCACGTGGGTTTCTGTCCCCGCACTCCATGACGTCAGAGGACAAGACGGTTAGATGAGATTTCACCCACAGGGGGGCCACAGGGGGGCCACAGGGGGGGGCACGATCTCAGACGGTGCCGTCTGAGGGGCCTGGACTGGACTGGCGGTGCCCAATCAAGTACGTGCAGATTACCATAAAAAGGCGCACCCAGATGCGTCAGCGCCATGAATTGATAGTGCGCGTCTTCCTGGTTTGCGGTAGGGACGGACGGCGCGACTAGACGTGATTTTTTTTCTTCTTCATATCCTTGCTTGTTGTTGTTGGACGAACAGGGCTTCATGCTGCAGCACCTGGGAGGGGGGGTGGGGGGGTAACAGAGTATGAATTCTCTACAGCAATGGAAGGATAGAATTTGTGGTGTTGTGGCCACGAGACTTGCCCTAGGTCACATGACATACGGATCCACCCAATCAGGAGACGTGCATCCCACGAGGTGGCCCACAATTCCTGGTTCTCCACGGCGGCGATTCCAACAGTTGTCGTCGGATGCGTGCGGCGGCCGTGGCTGGGCGTGAGACGGCGACGGACAAGGAGGACTGGCAGACTGCTCAGCCACGGAACCATGACCGGCCGCTCCGTGCTCCATTCTGCACGACAGAAGACGGGACAGGCGGACAGACGGCCCGGGTGGTGCATCACGCGTCGTGTGGCGGAACAGCAGCCTTGGAAGGGATCTGCGCTGCGGCGGCGGGCGCGGGCTCATGCACGATCCGGCTGACTAGAAAAACTGCGAGGCTGGATGGACGGGCGGTGCCAAGGCGTTGATGAGCGGGCGGGAAGAGCAGAGGGAGGAGGTGCGGTCCTGTGCGTGCGCACACGGGAATTGGCACCCGCATGGGAATTGGCACACCTCACCGTTGACACCAGCCCTGATGCGCCATGTTTGCGGGCTGGTGCCGTCGTCGGTCGATTTCTGTCGTGTCGCTGCGCTGCGGGGACGCACACATTTTGTTTCCGATGCAACTTGTTTACGCAGTTGGAATTTTTATTTTTATTTTTATTTTTATTTTTATTTCATTTTTGTTGGAATCGCTCGTCTGGATGATGGAAGGGATACGCGATAGTGACTGGGAATTGTGGGTCATACGCACGATGCGCGTGCCCTGATTGGCTGGGTCACTTGTCATGTGACCTAGGGCAGTACTGTGGCCACAACACCACAACTTCTGCATCGTCCCCCTCTTTTCCCTTTGATAGAGAATATAGATAATCAGACCTTTTGTTACCCCCCCCCCTTTTGTGCTGCAGCATAATTGTATCCTGTGAAACCAACATTTTTATTTTTATTTTTATTTTTATTTTATTTTATTTAATTTTTATTTTTCATCTTCCTCTCTTTACACGCGTTGCCTTTTTGGCGTCGAGCCCCGCCCCCACTAGGACTGGTCGTCCTCACGTATCGATAACGGGCTGCGCACGTGGGCTTGCGATACGGCCCCAAAAAAAAAAAAAAAATTCAAGGAAAAAAAAAAGGAAAGAAAAAGAAGTAAGAAGTAAGAAGAAAAAAAGAAAAAGAAAAAGAAAAAGAAAAAGAAAAAGAAAAAGAAAAAGAAAAAGAAAAAGAAAAAGAAAAAGAAAAAAAAGGGAGCAAGGGCCAGAGAAACAAGAATAGAAATGTAGCAGAATGGAACCATGTTTCATTCGTTCGTTGGCAACGGAAGTGAAACGGCATCCTGTCACGCGTTGCACGCAGACCAGCGTTCGACATGAAAATCTCGCCCGCCGTCTTCCACCTTCCACGTCAGACCTCGTGAGTCATCATCGCCGGTCTGGCTCGCCACCTCACACGCAGTTCGAGATTCGAAACTCTGGCCGGTGCAGCCCCTCTGCATGCAGCGGGCCGTCTATGCTTGCCGAAATCTGCACGACAAGGCGCTCGCACGAAAAAAAAGAGTCTTGACAGATGCTCCTCTCGACAATGGCATGCAAGAGCCGCGACCCGGCGGCCTGGAAACCATCTGCCTCGTCCTCCCACCGCAGCGCCGCCGCCAACATGTCCATCTTGGCCGAGGGCGAGGCCGCGGGCCATCTGATCCGGTCGTACATCCAGCACCTTGCCACGTCCTCGACCGCTCCTCCGCCGTCCGTCCCCGATGCCGTCGCTCGTCTGACGACGACGGAAAAGCTCGACGTCGGCTTGGCCGCGCTCGACATCTTTCTGCAGGCCAACGTCACGGGGCCGGTCGTGCCCGCGGACGGGCTCGGCGTGGTGCGGTCGCGCTTCGCCAAGGCACGGAATGCGCATGCCCCGTCCTCTGCGGCTTCAGGCGGCGGCACAGCAACCGCCCTCGCGCGGCTCCGCAGGGCGGCCCTCGCCGATCTCGAGGTCGACGGCGTCTCGCCCTACAGCCATGTCCCGCATCTGGAACTCTTTGCCCTGGCCAGGTTCGTCTTCGAAACGTGTCTCGCTGCGCGGCATCCCGGCACGGTCGTCGCCGCGGACCAGGACGGAGAGGAGGTCAGGCGCGGCATACCGTGGATGCGGCTCCGCGTCAGCGTCTGGCACTATAAACTGCTCACGCAGCCGAGCCTCGGGCCCGGATCAAACTTCACCAGGAGCTCGCAGTGGAGCCAAGTCCCCAGCCTGGCGGCCAGCATCCTGGAGCACATGGCCGCCGTTCGTGCCCAGGTCGCTGGTGATGAGGTGTGGTCCGGGGCCGACGCGTGGGATCGCCACGACAGGGCGTGCTTTCTCGTCGAGGCCGCCAACAACTACATCCTCCTCGGACGCCACGGACAAGCCAGGGAGGCTCTTCAGGAGGCCGCGCAGACGACGGGCCTGGCGTATGCATTGTCGGGTGCGCTGGGGAAGCGCACCAGGTTTCAGGACAAGAGCATCAGCCAGCTTGTTGTTCTGGCTCGCAGCAGGCGAGACGACGACGACGACGATGACGACGACGACGACGACCATCTCGCCGATGAGGATGCCGCGGACCAAGACGAGGCCAAGCCGGATGCGCTGCGGCTCAACGACGACACGTTGCTGGAAGAGATCCACTTCTCCAGAGACGAGGCCAAGGATTCGGCGAGAGCCGACACCCTCCCGCCCAGTCTCGCCGCCTTGTCTCCTGATGACCAGCCGCAGCTCCGTCCGCTGGACCAGATCATCCTCTTGACCGAGGCCACCCTCAAGGACGCCTTCTCACCGGCCGACGCGCTCACCGCGCAGGAGATACTGCCCTTTGCCGTGCGTGTGCTCGCCGACAAGTCCACCAACTGGCAGATATTCACGCAGGCCCTGCTCGTGCGCTCGAGGATCGAAGTCCACCGGAGCAGGACCGTCGAGCGCGGCGTATTGCAGCTGCAGGCTGTGGCGGACCAAGTCTTGACGGACACAACCGCTGATATCCCTCCGGAGGCCCTGCCGGGGGCCGCCGGCGGCGAGCTGCCGCCCGCGGCGGACGTGCCGGAGCTGGAAAGGGCTGCTTCTCTGTCTACGGAGCAGCAGGAACACGACGTCCCAGGCATACGAATATGCACGCCCGAACAGGATGTTGCAGATGATTCCGCTTCTCCCGCCGCTGCAGTCTCACAACCCCCCCTGCCGACCTCCTTCCTGCCGGCTCCCAGGACCACAGAGTCAGCGCCGGCGCATGTCCGTCTCCGGTACATTGATGCCCTATCGACGCCCCCCCGATGGCATCTCGAGTCCGAGCTGGCGTACGCCTGGGCGGGCGTCGGGTCCCTAACGTCGGCGCTCGAAATCTTCAAGCGCCTCCACTTATGGGCCGAAGTCGCGCTCTGCTACGCCACCGCCGCGGCGTCCGAAGACGAGCATGGTCGCGGCGGCGGGGGCGAGGAAAAGGCCAGGGCCATCATCCGCTGGCGATTGTTCCATCCCACCGGTGAGGATTCGCCCCCTGACCCCGATCCGGACGACTACAAGACGGTCGAAGAGGCGCTCTCTCTCAAAGCAAGCCACTTTGCGGGGCCGGAGCGGAATCCCCCGCCGCCCAATGCCGCGCGACTGTGGTGCATCCTCGGGGACGTGGAAGACGACGCGAGGCACTACGAGCGCGCGTGGGCCATCTCCAAGCAGCGCTATGCCAGGGCGCAAAGGTCTCTCGGCGAGCACTACCTCGCCGGGAAGGACCTCGTCCGCGCGCAGCAGGCCTACCGGCTCGCCACGTCCGTCGACCGCCTGAGCCCGGACCTCTGGAGCCGGCTCGGCGACATCAGCCTCCGGCTTGGGCAGTTTGAGGAAGCGGCCGAGGCGTACGGCCGGTCCATCGCCAGCGCGACGGACACGCTCGGCGGGGAGGGCGCCCGCACGTGGAGCAACCTGGGGAGCGCGCTCTGGAGCCTCTACTGCGAGGTGACGGCCGGGCAGCAAGAAAACGCCGAGGCCGCGGAAGCCATGCCGGACGAGACCACCCCCGGACCAGGGTCAGACGGCCGAAGGCGGGGCACCCGGAGGGAAACATCAGAAGCACGAGCTCCAGATGCCGGTGCAGGCTCGTCATCACCCCGCCACCTCCTCGCCAAGTCCCTCGCCGCCTTCAAAAAGGGCGCCTCGGCCGCGCACGACAACTGGCGCATCTGGGACAACGTCCTCACGCTCTCTGCGCGGCTGGACCCCCCCTCGGTCCCGGACATGGTCCTCTCCCTGACGCACCTGCTGCGGATCCGCAAGACGGAGGACGCCCTCGACGGGGCGATGCTCGCCGCGCTGCTCCAAGACGTGGTCTTCTCCCGGGAGGTGCCGCCCCCGTCCTCTCCGCAGACCACCGCCGCATACCGACCCCCCCCGCGGCTCCCCCCAACGCCTCGTCACGCGCCTCCTCGAGGAGGAAGTCGTCCCGCTCATCACACACCGCGCAGACCTCTGGTCTCTCGTCTCGCGGCTGCGCATCTGGCGACGGGACTATGCCGGCGGGATTGATGCCTCGGAGCGGGCCTGGCGGGCCGCCACCTCCACCGGTCCGACGACGTCTCCTTCCGCAGACGGCCTCGGACCGCGCTCCACCCCGGAAGACTGGACCAACGACGGCGCCGCGTGGGACCAAGTCGTCAAGTACACGGACGAGCTCGTCGGGGTGCTCTCCACCCACGGCCCGCGAGCGGAGCGCGTCGGGGCGCGGTGGAGGGCCAAGGCCAGGAGCGCGCTGCGGAGCGTCATGGGCCGCGCGAGGGAGAACTGGGAGGGCAGCGAGGGCTGGGGAACCCTGCTGCGGTTGATGGAGGGGCTGAAGGGGGCCGCGTAGATCACACCGTCGTCGTACACACAAGGGCCTTTTCGAAAACAAGACCCTCGTCCGTTTCGTGCCCGCACCGCCTGTTTGTCGCCCGCAGAGTCCCAAGGCCATGCATGATGCCGTGCATGTTTCCGCCCTACGATGCCGCCCTGTTTCCCCTGCTGCCATGCACCTCGTCATTCGCCGCCGCCGCCGGCGCGCACAACCCAGACCGGCCCTCCGACTCGTCCACGGCTGCCATCCCGCCAACATGACCAGCACAGGCGAAGCGGCCTAGATTGATTCGATCCCCCCCTCCGCCACTGTATCCGTTCGCCCCCCCACCTGTAGGAAGTACCGTGCCTTTCTAGACTTGATTTCCCTTCGGCGGACGCCCCCCTCGTAGGAAGTACCGTGCCTTTCTAGACCTGATTTCCCTTCGGCGGACGCCCCCCCCGTAGGAAGTACCGTGCCTTTCTAGACCTGATTTCCCTTCGGCGGACGCCCCCCCTGTTGTTCTACCAGAACGGCCGTATCCTCCCGGCCGTCATGTCCCTCCGGGAGGCCCCCCTCCCCTGGCAATTCGACAACAACAAGCATGTGGTCCTGGAGTTGATGTCCCACCAGGGGATCCATGTGATGGCGAACCCGCCGCGTTTTACCTCGAGCCTCCGAGCCCCCCCCCAAGGTGCCACAGCAGAAGAACATGTAGTGATAGGGAGCCGTCTGTTGCGGGACATGACCCGTCCTCCGGCTTCTACCAGCCTGTGTGGCCGAGGAACAGTTCCACACGCAAAACCAGTTACGCTTCCTCATCCTCGTGTTTCCACAGGATAACCTCATTGAATAGAGCCAAGGCGGGAAGCCACCGGGTGAACCTATGCTCGCTCTTGCCTGCCTACCTGCTCTCGCATACAATGTTTACGCTCTCGGACAAACCCCGCCTTGGTTGACAATGTCCGTCCGACCACCTCGATTTCATGTCCCGCTGCGAGGAATAACGAATAGCACGCGCTCATTGTGGTCCATCCTTGAGAACCATTCCTTCACCACCATATGCCACCCACACCCGTCAGCTCATGTACGCACCCGCTTTGCAGCACGCCAACCTATTATGCAACAACCCCCCTACACTGCCATGTCTGCTCATCAAGTCTGTCATGCACATGAATTCTTCTCGTCTCCTTGCTCATCCACTCGTCGCCCACATTGGCTCCCCCTCCCCTGCCACAGCATCAAACCTGCTCCGCTGCATGTCCAAGGCCGCATTTGATCACAATCATCGGGAACGTGTCCATAGGGGGAAAGAAAGGAGAAGAGAAAAAGAGAAATACAGAGAAATACAGAGAAATGAAGATGAGAAAGGGAAAAAAAAAAAAAAAGACCGAGGGGAGAAAACATCCCCACGCAACGCAACACTTCAGGCCCGCGTATTGTGACCATGGACCTAGAAACCTAGAAACAGTCGAGGCTCCTTTGATCGGCCTTCGTTTGCCTTGCTCACGCCCGACGTTGTTCCAAAATGTCATAGGGCGATGTGTCCTATTTCTTGCCCTTTTTACGGCTGGGCACAACCTTGAACCCGGCACCTTGCGTGTTTCCGCCTTCGCTTTCCCTCGGCTGGGTGCTTCCGCTGCGCTTCGCCACTTCACTCCAACCGCCGCCACCTGCGGCCGCTCTTCCAGAGTCCACAGCCGTTTGCTTTTCGACGACGCCCTTCTCTGCCAGTTTCTTACGTCGAACGTACTCGGCAGCAAAATGACGACCGTCCATGGTCGTCGACGTAGCATATACGGCATCAGCAATGATGCTCGTATCCGGCGGAAGCACTTCCAGTGTAGCTTGGAAAGAGGCAACTGTACATGAAAAAAAAAAAAAAAAAATTAAGCAACAGCAATCCTCGGAGGGCGGTCGCAATCCGTGTGTGCTGCGCACTTACCATCGCACGTAATGCCCCGTGAAAGCTCACGCTGGGTCCATTTGTGAAACTCGTCCATGGCTGTGTTGACGGGCTCGGGTTTGCCAGCAGGAGTGGCAGCCATCGGCGCCGGCCTTCCGGCCGGTCGCACGGGAGCGGCAGCAGGCGCCTTGGCGCTGTTGGAGCTCATCGACCGAGGCCCCGGCGCCCCCGGCGCCACAGGCGTCTTGACCTTTCCGCCAGCACCAACAGTGGCCCAGCCAGCGCCAGGCGTCGCCGTAGATTGAGGTCCGCCCGGCGAGAGAGGAGACATCGGATTGGGCTTTCCCGCCAGGTTTGCGTAGCTTTTGGAACCGCTGGCCGGGGCACCGGTGGGAGTCGACACATCCCTGGCCTTTTGTTTGCGAGATTCCTCTTCCCGCTGAATCTCGGCCAGAGTCTTCTGCCTGCCGGCCGCCGTCGCCGCCACAGGTCCCGTCGGAACTCCCTTGGCAGAGGCGGGCTTGGTCCAGGGGCTGGACGCGGACGCTGGCGATCCATGACCCCACGTGCTAGTGGCGGGCAAGCCCGCGGCCGCGGCGGCGGCAGCTTGCTTCTCCCTCTCTCTCATCAAGGCAACCTCTTGCTCCATGGCAGCCTTGCGGATGGCGGCGGCAGCTTCCTCCGCTCTTGCGGCTTTGCGAGCTTCAGCCTCTTGGATCTCCTTGAGACCGGGACCCTTTTGTCCTTCAGCACCGGGTTCCTTGGCCCATGGCGCGAGAGGTGGTGGCTGAGAGGCGTCCGGTGTGCCGCTTTGAGACCTGCTGTACTGCTCAGGAAGATTGGATCTCGCTCGTTGAGCAGTGGGCGCCGGCAGAGGCGTGGAAGACGAAGGGGGTGGGAAGGGCATTGGCATGTCGGGCTCTGAATGCGTCACGGCGGCAGCTTGCGTCTTTTGGACCTGCTGTGTGAGGGAGAGCGTAGCATCTTCAGACGTCTTCTTCTTCGACTTGCCCGCCTTGGAAGGGCGCTGCGTCGCGGAGGTTGCTGCTGCTGTCATGGTGTCGACCCCGTGGTCCGTTGCCCTCTCGGCCGATTGCTCCGCCTCAAGGTTGGCACGCAGCTCCCTAAACTCCTTCAAACGGCCGAGAAACCCCTCGTGATCCTCAGATAACTGTTCCGCGCTGGGCAAGTCGGGTCCGAAGCCCGTCCTGCCACCCTGTTGTTGGTTCTTGTCCCGCGTTTCGCCCGCCTCGTTTTGAATCGCTGCCAGGGCGTCCCGCTCAGTCGCGGAAAGCTTGGGCATGTCGTTTGGTCTAAACTGTTCCCCGTTTCCCGCAGCACCTCTGCCTGCGGCTTGCGCTCCGGCAAAGGCGCCGGGTTGGGGCGCCGCTGCGCCAATTGGTTGCTGTTGAGGGGGGAGCGCACCGATAGGAGATGTCATGCTGCCAAAACTTGGCTGGCTCTGCAGGCTCTGGGCGCTAGAATGGTGTTGTAGCCCAGTCCCGGGCAGTGGGAACTTGGTGATGGCCTGCTGACGCATCATGTATTCGCGTTGTTGGGCCATCATGTACTGCTCCTCTTGCTTTCTACGCTCAAGATTGTTCTGTTCCTCGGCAGTCAAGGTTCTCCCGAAACTTGGAAACACGCCACTGAGCGGCGGGACAACACCGCCGCCGGTCGTGGGACTAAACGTCCCGCCCTGGGGAGCTGGGCCGTGCGGGATGCCGATTTGAGGCACCAAAAATGGTTCGCGTGAGTTTCCGATGCGGCGTATGAGCTGACCAAGTGGTTCGAATTCGGGATCCTCAACCTTCTTGACGCGGAGGTCGGGCGTGAAAAAGTTTGCCTTGTACCAATCATTCATCTCCAGTCCCGTGAAGGGGCCCTGGACTTGTCCCTGGGGATCAAGATACACCCATCTCATGCGGTCGGGCATGACCATTTGTCGAGCCTGGGACGGGTTGTCCGTGGCGCCAAGAGCAAGGCCACCAGTCACGGGTGTGAATGATTGAGGTCCTCCCGGGCCACTCTGTTGCTGGCTGTCCGAGGCACTGAAGGCAGTATGAGAGCGTCCAGCGTCGCTGGAGGGGAAAAGCTCCTCAAAAACGCCACGATTTGATCGCAGTGGACTGCCGGCATCACGCGTGGGGCCTTGCAAGTTTCCGAGACCAATGGCGCCCAAAGGATGACCCTGAAGTGCCTCGTTGATACTTTGATCATGGTCCATTGCCTGCATCTGGGCCTGCATAGCCGGCGGGAACAGAGATCCGAGTTTACTCCCACGGCCGATGCTGCCGGCACCGAGGCCAGCGCCAGCGGGCCCGAAAACGCTGCCCAGGTTGGACATCCCGGCGCCGGCGGACGATTGGAGATCGCCCACGGGGCTAAACAGAGAACTGCCAAAGGCATTCCCAAAGTTGGGTCTCTCACGATCCGGCGTGCCAGTAGAAGCTACGGCGGGCGCAGGCCAGCCCGAAAGGCCGCCGAGAGGATAAGCCTTGGTGCCGACGCTTGACGTTTGGCTACGGTCGCTGTCCTCGAACACGGGGGCCCCAAAACCCCTCGAAATTGCGCCAAAACTGGCTGGCGCTTCATTGAGCGCGGCAGCCGTCTCGTTGTCGTCTTGCTCGTGCCGTTCAGCCAGCGGGCTGCGATACGGGTTTGTCTCCGACGGGCTTGCCAGCCCGTTCTCGGTCGATTGCCCAGCCAGATTCAGACCCGACATTCCAAAGTCGCCCGTCGACACCTTGACTGGTGTCCCCAGGACGCCAACACGACTTGCGCGGTCTTGACCATTCGAACTTGTGTCCTGCGCGCCGCCCAAGACTGCACTTCCCGAAAGCTCGTCCTCGCCGAACGGGTCGGTATCGGTGCGTGGCCGGGGGCGCCAGGACTGGTGAGTTGTGCCACCTTGAGAGTCGGCGACTTTGCTTCCGGTGTTACTATCGGCCCCTTCCTTGGGGATGAGATGGGCCAGGCGGCTGCCGCCTGCACCAGAAGCTCGACCACCACTTCTCTTGTCGCCGATTGCCGAGGTGGATGTTGGTGCAAAGTTGCCAAAGCCACCCGTGCCACCCGGGGTTGGCGGATTTGAGGACGGCCAGAGTGAAGACATTGCCGCGCTGCCGGTGGTGCTGGAACGTATCAGGTTACCAAAAGGGAGCTTGGTAGGAGCCTCCCGGGTACCTGAATCGCCGACATCCGCATGGTCCGGTTCCGATTCTTTCGATTCGTTGGCCCGACGTTGAGTCCACGGTGAAAAGTCTTCCCGAGAAAAGCGGCCTGTCGTGGTAGGGGACGAGACGCCGGCATTAAAAGGATTCGATTCGAGGGTTTCCCGTCGTCGCGTGCCTGGTCGAGTTGCAGATGAAGGAGAGATGACGCCAAAGGTATTTGCAGAGCTCTGGGAAATCGAAGACTTTCGGCCATTGACGTTTCCTGGGTGCTGGTCTTTGTTCTGGGTCGGAGGCTTCAGTGGTGAGTTAATTTCGGTCGAGAAAACCTGCAAGGACTGTTAACCATCCTGGCCCATCCATCTGCCCAATTTCCGCAAAGGAGACGACAGCATCGTTGCTCACCTCCCTCTCCTCAGCCGACAGCCCGAGCAAGCCCAGCGGGGTCGTGTCACCGTTTGGATGCCAGCATGCTCCGGGCTCTTGGGGAATATGGCCATCGTTCGTTTTATTCCAGCCCCGAGCGTGACCGCCATTGACCTGAGATGGGCCCCAGCCTGGTATAAACAAGCGGGAGGGATCATCCCCAGCCTTTTGCGGCCGAAACATGTCCAAGAGGTCGTCCCTTGTGTAACGTGCGTAATCGAGTTCTTGATTTGGAGCCTGTGCAAGTGTTGCATCGACTGCTGCCGGCTGCTGCACTGCGTTATCGGTGGACGGGGTCAGATGTGATGCCTGGCCGATGGGGGTAGTCGAAGAACGTCGGAGAGTCAGAGTGCCGTTGATGGATCGACCGTCCCTACGAGACCTTTGAGGGGGGGGAGGAGGATTAGCCATCGCCGGGAGCCGAAATCAAACATGACTGCAGATCAAGGCGTCGGTTTTGCGAGGGAATTGCCGTGGGCGTCGTTGGGAGGTGGCTGGGCATCGAACAATGTTTCGCTGCAAACTCCATGTTTATTTGCCCACGACACGCCTGCCCAGATAATCCTGCCTCGTGAACCGTCTGAACCAGCGAACAAAAGGACAACGTCATGTACCGGCGGCGGGAGGTGAAGCAACACGAGTGCCCAACTTACCAGTCGCCTCCAGAAGCTCCCCTGCCATCGCCTCTTCCGCCTCTCGAATCCCGATTCGCGTTCTGACCAGCTGCCGCCGAGGCGAAGCTCGAAGGAAGATTGGAGGGCATGATGATGTCTTGTCGAAATTTCGTGTCGTGCAAAGGAGTCGCGGTCAATGGATGGCTTGATCTCGTCGGCGTGGTGTCTTGGGACCAAAACAAAAAAGGACGAGAAGAAGTAAATAAGCGAATTGCACAAGGAGACGTTACGAGACGACGCCGAATAATGCTCCGAATAGCAATGAAAAAAAAGGGCTAGAGTATGCGCGCAAGGCTGATCAAGCTAAGCGTACGTGTATGATGGACAGGGGCTTAGAATTTTTTTCGCGTCGAGGTTTTTGATGCTGCAGCGAAGCTAGTCGAAAGCCGTGGTGTTTGTTAGCAGACGGGAGAAAAGAAAAAGAAAAACGAAACCCCCCCCCCCCCTCCGAGGTTGGACAGAGGGGCAAGTTTGGACTCTGGAGTTGCAGCCACATTCGCCCTGGCTCATTCACTAAAGCCGGGCCCGGGGGGGCAGCGGCGAGCACCTGGAGCCCCTGGAGCACACCTGGAGCCCCTGGAGCACATGGAGCACCTGAGCAAACGGAGCACCCGAGATCCGCACGATGCCAAGTCCCGACCTTTACCCGTCGCCGCTTCGCAAGGGCTGAACCTAACCGTGGGGACGTGCTGGCCAGAGCTAGGTACGTACCATGTACATGATGGTGGTCATTTGCCTGGTCAGTACAGCAAATCACGACATTACATGCACGACGACGTTGCTCAAAGACGTCTTCAGCCTGACCCGGGATGCGTGGAGGAAGGCGTTCGCTGAAACACATGGTCACATTGCCGTCACCACGTCCTTGCCGGTTGGGCAAGTCTGAGAGGCTCGTCCAGACTCTTCCCCACAAGGAAACTCGAGCCGTTTTCTAACATGACGTGTCGTGTGCGGACAGAATGTAGCATGCCGCCACGCATAGCTCGGTCCCATAACAGTCCCTTGACACTGCCGTCGCATTTCACCATTTGCACCTTGATGATGACGATGAGACGTTTTGGCTGCTTCAGATTTCAAAGTTATGCTAGTGCCAAGCCAAGACTCAACAGAAAGACGTCTGCAGACATCCATCTTCACGACTCACTTGTCAGCCAGAGCCGAGATGCGGGTAGCTGGGCAGTGACAGCGCAGGCGTCATACAACTTACAAAGCGTGTTTGACCATGACGAGGACTCTTTGTCCATCCTTCCATCGCCGCTCGCTTGCCTTTCTTGCCCCTGTCATTAAAATACCTGCATGGTGTGCGCAAGACGCGGAAGACTTTGAGACTCGCATCCCGTCGTCGTCGTCGTCGTCGTCGTCGTCGTCGTCGTCGCCGCCGCCGTCATGTGTCGCAAATCGTCTTTTGAGCCGCCGAGGGCCAAGGCAATGCCACGCCTTCCTGCCCCGGTCGTTTGGGCAACACGAAGCACCTTGATTTTCAAGGCCACCCGAGCGTAGAGCTTGACAGGGACGTCATTCCACGGCATGTGCCATGTCGGTGGTCATATGAGTTGGCTCGCACTCGTCGGGTATGCGGTACTGATTTGCGAGTGCGCAACTGCAAACCAACCTCTTTCACAAATTGGGCAAGAAATGTTGCTTGAACTTGCGATTTGCCCGATCCGCAGAGCGATGCATGAACTGATCACCCAAGACCTCAAAGACAAAAGGCGTCGAGTCATGCCCGTCTCCGGCACCGACTTGAATTTGAAACGTCGTCCCCTCTTTGGGTATTATTTTCAGCCCCTTCTTCTCCGTGATGATCTCCATGACAAACTTGCGGTCGCGAACAATGATGCCCTTGATGCCGACGCGTCCAGAGCAGCGGCTCTTCACAACCTCGGCCTGCGCCCCATGAAGCTCGGCACTGGCCAGTTTCGCAGCTGCCTCGGGCCCACCGCGGTATATGTCGCCGCCCAGGATTTCTCTCGCGTAGCCTTGCCACAGGTCGTACAGGGGCTTGTAGATTTCGTATTTTTGCCCTTGTTTGGGGATGTCGTAGAGACCGAGCTGTCGACGTGCGCGGGAGGACAAGGGCTTTGGTCGAGCCTTTCTCCTGCATTTCTTCTCGTCCCGGGCTTTTCTTCGAGCGGCGCGAGCATTCGCTGCGGCGGGCGGAGGCGAGGACGGTCTCAGGTGCAATGTACGGTGTTGGATCTTGCCGCTGTAGATGCGGCTGACGCTGTCGGGGGAATGCGCTCGTGCCAGGAGATTCTGGGTGAGCTCTTGGGGGGTGGTTTCCATACTCGGACGTTGCAAAGAACGAAAACGGAATAAGAAAAGAACGAAAACGGAATAAGAAAAACAAAGGACGAGAGTAGGGATGATGAATAGTTGGCGGCCACCAGTCAGTCGCCGCCTGGGTCAGAAAAGAAAAGAGAAGCTTGGTGACGGTCCCCCCCCCCCCCCCCACACTCCACGTGCGTCTCCCACATCCGTCGGTCGGCGTTTACGTTGTTCCTTCCCTTCACTTCGTTCACGTGCCGGCGGCCCGGCCGCCATTTCCTCGGCACGCCGCGCCGTCGGACCATGTTGCTCGCAACTTTCTCCCCATCCTCCTCGGCCACTACCCCGGACGTCCGTTCACGCGTCGCCAATCCTGTTGCGCAATGCTGTCGCTAAATGAGCTTCCTCCTTGACCGCTCTGCTGGCGCATCCAGAAGCATCCTCCTGCGAGCCTGTCCTTCGAACCAGCTACAACATACATAGCTTTTGCATCGAAACACGGTCAAGCCCCAGTCCATGACCGCTTAGCGTCCGTCATCGTCGATTCGCCCCCAAACTCTGCCACCATGGCTCCCAAGGACGATACGGCCGAGGCGAGCAGCAGCAACTCGGCGCCCGACCTGCAAATTCTCGGCGACGAAATCACCCTGCAGCCAAGCGGCTATGTGGAACCCGACGGCGGACACGAGGGCAAAGAAGAGGCGCTCATGGACCAGTTTGCCTCATTCCGCGCGGAACCTCTCCAGTAAGACACCCGCATCATCCGGGGTTGCTCCCTTCCCAACCCAGCCAACCACGCCAATTGTGGCTAATCCCTGTGCTAGATTCCTCCGCGAAGTCTCCATGTACGTATCCGGCCACGGCTGGCGCGCCTACGACAACGTCATCGGCCAACCAGTCTTCTACGCCGGCTTCTCGGAAAACATGAAGTCAATGGTCCTCTCCGCGCCCTTGCTCCAAAGCCGAATCACCCAACTGGCCGAAGACAGGGTCGGCGTCGAGATCGAGGAAGGCCTCCTCAACAAGGACGACAAAGACTCTGGCATGAAATGCGCCCAGCGGCGGAGTATCCTCGAGAATGGCCTGCAGCAAGTCGCCGAGAAGATGACCGACGACATGATCTGCAAGATGGAGAGCAAGACGTTTATCCGCGGCGCGTATTACATGACGACGCAGCTGCTCACGAGGGCATACCACCAGGGGATCCACGTATCAAGCGAGGAGGTCCTGCGGTTGCGAAAAGTCGCCGACGCGGCCGCGAAGAAGAAGCAGAGCATTATTTTCCTGCCCAGCCACCGCTCTCACGTCGACTATGTCTCGCTGCAGCTCATCTGCTACCGGCTGGGACTTACCCTGCCGATTGTCGTCGCGGGGGATAACCTCAACTTCCCCCTCGTAGGCAGCTTCCTCCAGCATGCGGGTGCCATGTGGATCAGGCGGTCGTTTGGCGACGATGCGCTCTACTCGACCCTTGTGCAGAGCTACATTGATACGTTGCTGCAGGAGGGGTACAACTTTGAGTGTTTCATCGAGGGGGGCCGGTCGCGCACGGGGAAGCTCCTGCCGCCCAAGTTCGGCATCCTCAGCTTCATCCTCGACAGCATTCTCTCCGGAAGGGTCAAGGACGCGATTGTGTGCCCCGTCAGCACGCAGTACGACAAGGTCATCGAGACGGAGGGCTACGTCACGGAGCTGCTGGGGGTGCCGAAGAAGAAGGAGAATCTGGCCGATTTCGTGTCCGGCGGCTCGTCTGTCCTGTCTCTCAAGCTCGGACGAGTGGACGTCAGGTTCCACGAGCCGTGGAGTTTGAGAGGATTCGTCAACCAGCAGCTCGCGCGGCTGTCGCCCGTCCCCCCCGGCTTGGACACCAACCACGGCAACCCAGAGGTGAAGGCGGCGAGGCAGAAGATCCTGCGGACCATGGGGTACAAGGTCCTGGGGGACATCAACGCCGTGTCTGTCGTCATGCCCACGGCCTTGATCGGCACCGTGCTCCTCACGCTGCGCGGCCGTGGCGTCGGTCTCCAGGAACTCATCCGCCGCGTGGAGTGGCTCACGGCGCGGATCCGCGCCAAAGGCGGCCGCGTCGCCCACTTTGGCAACGCGCCCACGTCGGAGATTGTGGACCGCGGACTGGAGGTCCTCGGGAAGGACCTCGTCGGCGTCGTCGACGGCTTGGCCGAGCCGACCTTTTACGCCGTCGACCGCTTCCAGCTGTCGTTTTACCGCAACATGACGATCCATCTGTTCATCTACGAGGCTTTGGTCAGCGCCGCCATGTACACAAGGGTGAAGCGCGGCGGGGGGCCTTCCATGCAAGACATCACATACGACGAGCTCAAGGACCAGGTCCTCTTCCTGTCGTCGCTCTTCCGCGGCGAGTTCATCTTTGCATCAGCCGGGCTCGCCACCAACCTGGATAACACGCTGCGCGGCCTCGAAGCCGACCAAGTCGTGCGCCTTGACCGCGATGAAAAGGGGCGGATCACGACCGTCGGTCTATCCGCGGAGGAGCGCAAGGCCGGCCGCGAAAACTACGACTTTTACTGCTTCCTCATCTGGCCCTTTATCGAGGCGAGCTGGCTGGCGGCCGTCTCCCTCATGGGCTTGTCCCCGCCGCCGGGGACGAATGGCGACATCTGGATCGAGCAGAATAAGGCGCAGAACAGTGCCCAGCTGGTGGGTGATGCCGGCCCTTGCCATCCCGCGCACCCCCCCCCCCCCCCTTTTCGGTACACCTCTTAGCCATGCACATTCCGACAGCACTGACCGTCAAACAGCTAGGCAAGACCCTCTACCACCAAGGCGACCTCTCCTACTTCGAAGCCGTCAACAAGGAAACGCTCAAAAACTCCTACACCCGCTTCCAGGAAGACCACATCGCGCACGTCGTCAAATCCAAGGACCCCAAGATCCCGCCACGGCTGCAGCTCGACCCCGAGTGGCGACCCTCGCGGGACCCCACGACGGGCGCGCTCCTCGCAGAGGGCAAGCTCTGGGACTTTACCGAAAAGATTGCCAGCTCGCGCCGCGAGGGCAAGAACAGGCGCGACGGCGCGACCGTCAGCGTGCGCGTGCTGCGCCTGACGGATGAGCTGGGCGCGAAGCTCTACGCCGACGCGGTCGAGGGCGAGAAGTCGGGCAGGAGCAAGGTGCCGAGTCGGCTGAGCGTGGAGGACCAGGAGGCGCACCGGAAGGCGTTGCGGCGGAAGCGCAAGAAGCTGCGGAGTCAGAGGGCGCATCTGTGAGCAGGATGGGGGTGCATGTTTGGGGGGTGCATGTATTCTCTAGGTAGTTTTTTGCAAATGGTGTCGAGGCACAGATGTACCGTATACGTCTGTATGGCTGGCTGCCCGAATGTATCGCCGTCAGAGAGGCAGGTGTCCCCCCCGGGGGCCCTGCCGGGGGCCGCCTGCGCCGGGCTCCCGCGGATGATGCTGCCGATGTTCATGGGGCTGCGGCGAGGGATGATGACGAAGCCAATGCATGTATATTTGGCGCGCGGGACTCTGTGAAGGGGGGCGGGAGAAGGTGAAGTAAAGAAAGAGGAAAAGACAAGGCTGTCTTTCTTGAAATCCGTCCATATATCTGCTCACATCGCGCGCCGGCCGACCTGCGACTCACCTCAACGGCGGCCGCCGGCAGGGCCCCCGGAGGGATAACGTCCATGTGCTTCTGCCGCTCCCCTCTAAAACCCTCCCGTCTCCCTTTTACACCAAGCAACGTCCCAAGCAGCACTCTACGACGCCGACAGGATAACATTGTCAATCAGCCGCACCGCCGGCCCCCCCGAATGCCCCAGGTCCTCCCCCTCCCGCGGCTCCTCCACCGCCCGCATCCTGACCGCGCCGCTCACGACGGCGCCCCTCCGCTCATCCACGGCGTCCACCTCGATCAGCGAGTCCGGGTCCGCCAACGACAGGTAGTCGACGTCGAAGAGGGCCCTCTCCCGCGGCAACATGGCCTTCTGCTCGGCGAGAAGCCGCTCGCAGACGGCCCGCGCGGCCCCCAGGATCCCCGCGCGGCTCGTCTCCCCACCGCGATATGCCCCCTCTGCGGCCCTGAGCGCCGAGCTCAGCACGAGGGCGACGGCCCGTCTCCGACTGCCCAGGTACACATTTCGCGAGGCCATCGCCAGGCCGTCTGCTTCCCTCCGCGTCGGACAGACGACCACCTCGGTCGGGACCATGAAATCGCGAACCATGCGGCGGATGACGACCGTCTGCTGGACGTCTTTCTGCCCAAAGTACGCCCGCTCGGGCTGCACGATATGAAACAGCTTCATGCAAACGGTCGCCACGCCGCGGAAAAACGTCGGGCGGCTCGCCCCCTCGAGGAGCTCCCCCACGGGGGTGATGGTGACGAAGCTCCCCTTGCTGTCGGGGTCCTGGCCCGGAAACCCGGAGGGGTACATCTCGGGGGTGCTCGGGGCGAAGACGGCCGATATGCGGCCCAGGTTGGCGCCATCATCGGCCAGCTCGCTGTCGAGTCTGGCCAGGGCCGCCGCGTCGGCGCCCCATGTGGCGGGGTACGAGGAGAGGTCTTCGCGGGCGCCGAACTGCGCGGGGTTCACGTAGATGCTCACGACGACGGCGTGGTTGTCCCGTGCGGCGGCCCGCATGAGCGCCAGGTGGCCGCCGTGGAGGGCGCCCATGGTGGGGACGAGGCCCACGGTGCGGCGGTCGAGGAGCTGGCGTCTTCGCCATTGTCGGACCTCGTCTACGTGGCGGAGGATGGGGATGGGCGTTTGCGGGAGGAGGATTTCCTTGGGGGAGGCCGCGGGGAGGCTGCGCCGGCGGGTTGGCGATGACGAGGAGGGGGAGCGGGAGGATGATGATGATGCGTATGAGCGGGTCGTGGTTGTGGTCGCGGTGGCATGACGCCCGATTCGGCTGCTGCTGCTGCTGCTGCGTAATCGATGCATGGTGATGCGGAGGAAAGAGAAAAGAGAAGAAGAAAGTCACGTGTTGAGAGGGAAAAAAGAGAGGACAGAAAGATAAAAGGCGGGGAATTTAGAGGATTGCAGGTCAAGGGACAAGGATGAAACTCATGGAATCTGGAAACCAAGGGTCCATCTCATGATTCCGATCTGGGCTGTTTTGGAGAATGAATTGACTCTTGACGATGGTTCTGCCGCGGCATGTCATGGCGGAGTGCCCGGATGAGTCAGCCTCCGCTTGCCCGGATACCATGTCTGTTATATATTCAGGAACATTATTTATTTTTAGAATACTCCCAACACAGTAATTTATGGTTTAATTTATGGTTTAATTTTTTTTTTCATTTTCATCATGTTATATTTTGATACCCCTATCTCCTATTGTATTCGCGGATGCAAGTTCCGTATCCGTTGTATTCCCGTAGGGAATACGTGTTCTCGTCTGATTACCGTCGGGAGTATGCTTATTTGTTAGATTTTTTGTTTCCGCCGTGTTTCCAAAATGCCTTTATTACTTCCACTCATGCCCAGAGTACAAAGCGAGTTCGTAAGATGCATTCCACCCTCTCCTACCCGCTCTACCAGGCCTCTCACCAAATAGACTACTCGGTGACACCACATGCGCCGTATGCGTCACCAAAGCTACCGTTGCGCAACTCATCGCAGGTCCGAGACGGCCACCATCCTAAACCGTCCACCGTCACCAAACCGCCCGCCACATCTACCCCCTCAGACTTGCAGTCATTTTGGCGGCTCCGCCTTTCATGTTCCACGCCGACGCCGACGCCGACGCCGTCTCAAGGAAAAGCCTCTGCTCCGTGGGGCAAACACGGTCCGTCTCCGCCGGTGAAGCTTTCTTTCTTTCTCTCGTCTTCGGGACCGCCGGCATACGAGGCACATTTGTGGCGAGGAACGCAGAAAAGGAGGTCGTTCCGCAGGGATGGTTATTCTCGACGAGGAATGAGGCAGTGGCAGGGGACGGAGCGCGCTTCTGGTGGTCTGCTAGGCACCGGAGGGGGCAAGGGGCGCTGGCGCAAATTGTCGCGAGCGAGCGTGGGGTTCGGCGCCGGTGAGGTACAGCTTGTCTATCACGAGAGCGACGGGTGACACGGCGAAAGATGTGCTGGTTGCGGCGCGGGTGTCGCGACCATGGTGTGTCATTGCGGGGAGTCCGGATTGAGTGAGGTATCGCCTTCTTCCGGAAATGAGGTTCTGTCCAACTCAACTGCCGAGTATTTTTTTTTTCCCCCTCCCTCAGGCAATAGCAATATACCCGCGACGAGCATGATAAAATCATGCATCTTGTAGAATCCCCTAGGCATGCGCCAGCCCCTCAATAGATATCCCAAAGGCTGACCCTGCCGTCCTTGGCGCCAGCAGCAATCCAATGCGCCGTCCTGACTCTGTGACTCCGTCGATCCATGACGCTCAAGCGGCTCACATCAATCTCCTGCGTCTGCGATCCCGCATCCGCATCACGGCCCTGGGGACGCGGAGGCCCAACATCGGAAAAGGTGACGGCGTAGGCACCCTCCTTGTGCCACTTCAGCACGGCCAGCTCCTTCATAGTCTTGCAGGAATAGACGCGGATTTTCGAATCCCAGCCTGCTGTCGCGAAAATACTGCCGTCGGAGCGCACCTCGAGACTTTGCTGCCCCGCGTGTCTGGTATTGACCACCCCTTTCGCATGTTTCCACTCCTGAAGCAGGGTGTTTTCCTGGGCGGTGATTTCCGGCGCCGTGCCTTGCCTGAGGCCCTCTGAGAGCAGGGACGGTGAGGGGCTGGAGGGGCTCGGGTCGATTTCCTCAATGACGCGCTCGCTGGGATCAAACGGCCTGGCAACCTCGTGCTGTGCAATGGGGATGGGATGCTTGGCGACGATGGCGTCGGCGCCCGAGGTGAAGAAGTAGTTGCTGCTCTCGCCGCCATGTTCGGGGCGCACATCCGAGGACAGGATGGGCTGTGAGTGAACCTGGCTTCGATATGTCAGGGTCCAGGTCCCGGTGGAAGGACTGAGCCGATGCACGGAAGCGTATCCGTTCTCAAAGCCCGCAATGAGCGTCAATGCATTTTGTTGGTGGTGCAGTAGAGAGAGACTCATGGCCATGCCATTTGAGGAGCCTGGCTTGATGGTGTGTGTGCGCTTCTGTGACGGCAGAGCAAAGATGTCGATCTGTTATACGAGCCGATTTAGTCCTTGTGGTGATCTTTGAGAGTAGAGGCAACAGGGTGACTTAGAAAAAAAAAAAAAAAAACATACCGCTTCCGAGGCCAATGTGTTGGGTACAGCTATCAAAATGTCCGATGCACACCCCAGAAACCGTGTGTAGGAGGAGCCCTCATCTACAGCACAAGCCGCAAACGAACAGAAATTCATCGTATTGACTTCCAGTAGGTGCAGCATCCAGGGTCTGGGCCTGTCCTCGGCAATCTTATCCAGCGGCAGTGCCGTGCTCATGCGACTCTCATCCTCTTCCGCAACTTGCCAAACAATGAGCTTGTGATCACGGCCATGGCTACACAGACAAGGTCAGTTCGGCTTTCAACTTTCCACGGTTCATTACAAGAAAATGTCAAAATATTGAATGAGAAATAAGAAGCACATAGCCGACTTACTCTCCACGCATCTTTCCAAAAGGACGAGAGAAACCCACGTGATAATCTTGTCGCTTCCCCATCCGCGAAGCTCCAGTATGGCACCCTCGTGAGCCTTCCACACGGCCCTCGCCCGCATAATCATCAAATCCCAGAGCACCACGAACCCTTCCGAGTCTCCCGTCGCCAGGCGCTCATTGTCTCGGACAAAGGCCGCAGCGTGGACAGCTGCTTGGTGGCCTCGGAATACGAATTTCGGTGATGGCGCGCCAGACATTTTTAGTTTGATTTTTTTTTTGAAAATTGGTTTTGAAATTTTTTTTTGTCTTGTTTCTTTTTTTCTGTAGCTGATCCGACGTCGACTCACCGCTCGCCATCTGCCATGAGTGCGCGTGAATCTGTCGGACCGAAGAAGAATCCGCCTTTAATACAGTGGGGTCTTTGAAGTTGGCAAACCTCGTACATGACAAACGGTCCGACCCATTTCCGGCTACCTCTATCCAGGCTCTGTTCAAGCACAGATAGGGCACGCATCGCATCACCAGATATTATCATCCTCTCTCTATACTACTACAACATTGACAATAATGACGTTTCCCTCGACGCCTCGGTTCATCAATCCTCCTTATTCACACTCTGGCGGATGCTTGTAGGCCACGAAATCTTGTCCTTATTCTTGACGTTTTTGCAGCCCTCCGATTTGATGCCTAATGCTTCAGCCTACAGGCGTCTCGGAATCCTCCGAGATCAGGCTTTATGCAAAGAGTCGAGACGGAATAATGATGGCGGGTGGAAAGGTGGAAGCCGTCAAGCTCCAATCCAAACTCGGCCGAAGTCAACACAGATGACGTACAAAGTCATGGGATGCGACTTTTGTGGAGGAAAACCTCGTACGACTGATACGTATCATAAAAGATGGTGCATGATGAGGCAATCGGGGACATTACCATTACAGAGCACCATGTGCCCCGTGGCCGGTGGCCCAGACATGCAGACATTGACGCCGTAAGGGCTACCATGCCAATGGCAGTCGATACAAATTCAGCGGCAGGGTGTGTGGGATATGCTCAAGTGGAAACAGCTCTCGGGAGAAAGAGGTACAGCTCCGATTTGTCAAGCCTCGGAGAAGACGCCATCTACTACTACAATGTAAAGGGGCGATAACATTCCGGGTGACGGGGAGGGTTGTAATTTGCTCTGTTTTGGTCGTTAGCTTGCCGTGTGGCTTGTTTCCGATGATGTGTTTTCTTCAGAAGAAAGAGGGTGTCCTTGATTAGATGATGTTGGGATGATGGGCTTGTGTGCCTGTCGGAGGGGACCTCTTGCCCTTGTAAACGTTGTCTTTTCCACCACCATGTTGATTGGTATTCATGACATGGTTTACCATGGCTGAGAGAAATGGCAGAAAAAGCCACCTTGTTTGAGAACAGTCTTGCGCAGTGAAGACGCGCGAATTCTCGTCAGTGATTGTCGTCGGCGCGACTCCCGCAACGCGTCTTGTGCTCACATGTGGGGAGCCTAGTTTTTTCTCCGTCTCGGAACGAGATGACGTGAAAACTACAGATGTCCTTTTTTTTGTTTCATCCTATGCATCTGTTTGCACTCAAAATCGAGTGCATTGGCATGAATAATAACTTCTGAGAATACAGGCGATGAGCCACCAGCTCAGTCACACCATGAGAAACCACACATGCCACATCAGCGAACTCAAGTCATCGTCGGGGATTGCCACGAGGCGCATTCCGATGAAGTCGGATTATAGAACATGTCATGATGGATCTATGGTGATGAATCCATGATGATCAATCCATGATGATGCTAGCTACCTAGCTATGTGGCCTCTAAGAGAGGGATAAAGGTCCGAGCCCCACGTGACATGTGAGGCTGGCAGGATAGGTGACATGGGCACCTCAACACATTCCATGGCGTTTTTTTTTCCTCCGGTGTGGCGTACCTGCTCCACTTTTGACGGGAGTCGCGCTTGACAGGCAGGAGTCACACGCCACGCGCTAGCTGGAGGCGGCATTGCTCATCGCGCAGTAAGTTTACCGCAAGGGATTGCTGATATTGTTCTGTTTAGTCAATCTTGGAAATATAAGTTCAAGTAGGCAGCCGCGGTTACGAGATGGTGCAGCAAGGCAATCTACGGGAGTCGGCGCTCGTCAAGGTCGCTCATCAAAGTCGCTCATCACGGTCGCTCGTCACAGTCGCGCATCACAGTCGCGCATCACAGTCGCTCGTCACAGTCGCGCATCACAGTCGCTCGTCACAGTCGCGCATCACAGTCGCGCATCACAGTCGCTCGTTTTTATATACTCGTTGTAGTTTGGGCATTTCTTTCTTTCTTTCTTAAAAAAACGTCTGGCACATCTTTGCCAGCTTTTTTTTTGCCTCTTTCCCCGTATATGGGATACACGCGTGATGCAGAAGACGATTCTAAATAGCCTTCTGGCGCTGGCGGCTGCGCTTGTGCGGCCAGTCCCTGCTCAGAATTTTCCATCCGGGTCGCTCTGCCCCAATCCATTAACCCTTGTCGTGGTCCAGCCGTATGACGTTGTTTGTTCGTCACAGATATCTAGGTCAACATCAACCACGTACGTGATGCATCCAGTGGGGGATTTTTTATTTTTATTTTTGTTTTGTTTTGTTTTATTTTTATTGTGTGAATTTTATTGGCCCCCAACATGCATGACCCTATGCTGATGGATAAAACTGCGCAGAACTACAACAATATGTGCCTATGCTTCGGTTGTGCCCGCTCCATCCACAACACGGCGGATCACCACAGTGACGGTGACAAGCATCTGTTCTTCCCCCTGTGCCGCCACCACAATCGCTCCTGCCTCAGGCTGCACAGACTGTACAGAACTTGTCATTGCACCTGGACCACCTTCCTCGCGGCCAGTTAAATACATCACCAGAACCTGCACCGGCCCGTGTGTCGCAACAACCATCGCCCCTGCCTCAGACTGTACTGCCTGCACGGCTACAGTCTTGATCGCGCCCATTTTTGACGCCTATTACGTCACCAGAACCTGCACGGGACCATGTGTCGCGACGACATACCCGCCGCCGCCGGGCTGCTCTGAGGACTGTACAGGCACAGTTATCTTGCCGCCACCTACTCCGCCACCAGTCAAAACAATCACAAGTACTTGCACCGGTCCTTGTGTTGCCACCACAATATTTCCTTCCCCGGGTTGCACCGACTGCACCGAAATAAATCTTGTACCAGGTCCTGCTCCATCATCATCATCAACAACAACACCGGCACGGTCGCGTATCACAACGGTCACAAGTACTTGCACCGGTCCTTGTGTTGCTACCACAATATACCCTACCTCGGGCTGCACCGACTGCATTGAAATAGATGTTGTACCAGGTCCTACTCCTTCGCCTTCACCCCAGTCTACGTCAACAACTTTAGTCTCTGCTTCATCTTCCCCTCTCTCTTCCTCTCTCTCTGCAACTTCATCTCCCTCTGCATCTTCTACACCATCTTCCACACCATCTTCTACGCTATCTTCTACACCATCTTCCACAACATCTTCCACAACATCTTCCACATCTACATCATCTTCCACATCATCTTCCACACCATCTTCCACATCTACATTATCTTCCACACCATCTTCCACACCATCTTCCACACCATCTTCCACATCATCTTCTACACCATCTTCCACACCATCTTCCACACCATCTTCCACACCATCTTCCACACCATC